>JAIPRL010006618.1:0-22072 GCA_025469235.1 Pemphigus obesinymphae
CGTTTTTCGAAATATGAATTTCCGCTTTAGATATACACAAGTGAACAATTTGTAAAATATGGAAATTTTATTTAATCATACCGAAATCGAAAATTCATATTTCGAAAAACGCCTCGATTAAAACTTAGAAAATATATCAAAAAATATTATGTTTTTTACAGAATTAAAATCGGATCAGCCAAAGTCGCGCAATTTTGTCACAGCGAAAGGTCTAAAAACGATATTTTTTGACCGACTCGAACCACCTTAAATGTTGATGTTTTTATAATATAATAATATACACCCGCACGATTCTAAAAAGGATTATTTAGGCAATTTATTATATTTTGTTTGTACAATTTTGTGTTCGTGTGAGAGGTGTACATGATTATTAGTATTAGTAACCCGTATCAAAAATATACGGGGAGCCGTTACACGCACCCGCGTGCACACGTCATCCTTTCTAATTTATAACCGCGAAAAAATTTATATTTTTCATTCAAATGAACGATTCTAATTCCATCAGAATTTTTTTGGAATTTTACAACTATAAGAATACCAGTTAGGCAGTAGGCACGTATCAGCTGTGGGCTATATAATATAATATGTGCACCTATGGGTATTATGCAAATTAATTTTTAGGAAAATACAACTATTTATGTGCTGGGTAAATAACCTTATCAGTATAATATAATTGATAAGAAAATCGTGTACTTACTTGAATTTTAAGTGAGAGAATATAACCATTTTAAAATGGAGGAAATGAGAATACCCACAAATGAATACGTCTTGTTTTGTCATAAATTCAATACCATACACAATTCATCAATTTCCACATTAATAAAATATTTACGAAAATATTGTCACCATCATTATGTGAATGAGAATGGTGAGGAGTCATCTACACGTCATGTAAACGATAATCGAAATTCCCGTGTATTTTCGTGCCTTTCGTCTGTATGATAAATATAGGAGGTATGATATACAGGTTAAAATGAAACAACGTCCAAAAATTATTAATAAAATATTATATTTATACGATTTTGGTGTATTTGTATACTCACAAAATGTGCACGTGTCGTCCGTCTGTCGGCACAATCTGGCAACTATTATAAGAATAATATCAAAAACTACTAATGATTAAAATTACTAAATTATATAATTAGCAATCGTTTCACAATGGTGTTTGAGCTATCAAGAAAAATAGAGTTTCTTCTCGACCTGAAAATTCGGTATGAAAATTTGCCATCAAGGCCCCCGCGTTACCAGTAAAAAAAATTGTATTAGTCATCCACATACAGATGGTGGAAGTCCCTTTAGTCCTCGGACAGGAAACTTTAAAAAACAAAGAAACTTTGGTTTTCTAATTTTTTTGAATATAGTTAATCTGTAGTCAGTGCCGGATCTAGAGAATTTGTCGTCCGAGGTAAAAAAAATTATAGCATTCTTTTAAAATGTTAATAAGCAGAAAAAAAAGGTCATTCGTTAAAAAACAGGAACCCACTTCCAAAAGGGGACAAGCGTAAATATTTTTTTACATTTGGCGTCCCACCATAATGGCACCCAGGGTAAGTGCCCCGTTCGCCCCCTCACCACCCCCATAGATCCGAAACTGGTTAGAGTAACAGATGTATAATATTATAATAAAATTTCCAGCATTCAGACCCAAAATGATCACTTCTAAGACTTTAAAATCATAAAAACTTAAAACTTCAAAAAAATAGTCTACAATTGCAAAAACAAAATTTTAAATATTTATTACTATAAATTACATACCTATTCGGTGTAAATTTCAAGATTTAGAAATCATTATTTTCAAATTACAAAGAAATAACAAAACTCGAATTGAACAAACAAGTGTTTTCACAGTTTTTGTATAATATTTTTGTTAATTTTTCCATACGCATTTGTCAAAAAGTAAAAAAATGGCATCTTTTAAGTACCAATTTACTACAAGCTAATAGCTACTAACAGCTATAATTGAATCAATTCTTCTGGTCAAAAAGTTGTTCACAGAAATAATAAATTAAAAAATTAAAATAAGTAAATATCATTGTAAAACCTCTGCTAAAATTCTAAAATATTTTTCTTACACTTGTAAAATATGTCCGTTAAAAAAGTGAGTTTTTCTTACATTTATGGATACTACTGGGAAAATTGAAAAATGACCTCAATAATGTATCTGTAACTAAAATCAATTTGTCATCCTACTCAACGCTTTCTACCAGAAAAATATATACAAACATAAAAAGAAATATAATGCGTTTAATACACAAAATATTATTATTTTACATTAAAACATTTACGACTAGAAATATGTATGATATTTTGTACTCGTGCGGTGCTTGTACGGCTTCAAATAATAATTAGTAAGTTTCAAAATAAACAATTTTATTATTATCATTTAACCTATAAATAAAATATCATAAACAAATATGAATACCATACTTCCCGTTAAATGTCTTTATTATAATAATAATTAATAACGATTGTCAATATTGGTATTGACATTAGTCATCCTACATATTTTCTAATTATTTTAAAATATACATAATAAATATCAAAAACCTAAAACACAATTTACTTAATTACCCAAAATTATAATTAATTTCTATCATAATTTTCATTATTTTATCACTAAAATCTAAATTCTAAATATTGTTTAAACAATAATCATAAATAATTATCTACCAAATATAAATAATTGACATAAATCATTGAAACATTTAAAACAACAATCAGTTAAACCTGTGCTGCATATAGTTGTATAACGAATTCGAAAATAAGTACTAAGTAATACTACTAGTAAGTATTGTTAAGTAATTCATTTGATTAATAGTTATTAATATTATTATTATAAATTTTCTCTAAATGAAAAAAATTACAATATAAAGAACAGCCAACAACAGTTGAAACTTAAGGCTAAACGTGCCATTTTAAAAATGATATAAAAATGCTAGGTACCTATGCTAGTATTTTTAATAAAAAAATTCAAGTTAATATTGTATTTAAAAATTATGAAAAAGGAATTTTTCAACGTATTGTATTTTAAGGGATGAAAATTACAATTGAAAATTGATTATATGATGGTGTTTTAATAATATTATGATCATTTTTAATTTAACTGTGTACCTCTAAGAGAGCATCTATTTTCAAATTAAGCTTATTTTAGCAGAATTATAAGTATAGAGAAGGCATATTTTTAGGGGAAAACTTTTATTTATTTATTTGTTTATTTAATTAACAGGCAGTGCCCAAAAGTAAATGTTTCTCAACAATGAAAATGTTAACTCTACGACCATCGTTCGAAAACGTCATGTTGTTATCTGTTGACTCCGTATTAACTCTTGTTACCCAAATGAAAGTGGTAGGTTATTACTTATTAGTAACTCTACTGATAATAATTCTTATTATATATAGATAACAAGTAATTTTTATTTACATTGAATATTGAGTACATATTATAGTACGTATATAAAAAACTTTATTTAAGTACAGAATAGGTACGTAATTTAAAAAAACTTTAGAATTTTTACAATCATGTTCATCCTCGTGGGTCACTTTTCAAAAATTTCCGTCATTTATTATAATTATTAACCATCATTTGGATTTTCGGAGTAATCTTGATTACATTATATTTGATAACTTACAGTTACTGCATCACAGGATAAAAGAATATAGGTATTTATATTACTAATGCACTAGACAGACACTTAACTTGGATTTATTCTACGAGGGGGCCGAATTTTTAATGGCCTCTTTCAGCAAATAAAAAAATAAAAATTTTGGTAAGTAGGGGATGGAAGCAGTTCACTCGAGATACTTTGTAGCATACCGATCGATATTATGTTAAATTTAGAAGCAATCTTTTCAAATAAAAAAATGTGTAAAATATTTATGAAAAATATGTAATATACATTACACATATTATAATAGTAAAATAAATACTTGGTAAAATTTCAAATTGTTAAGCTCCTAATTTTCGGAAGTACAAAGAGATTACTTGTTTTTCCTTACACATTTATGTAACGATTGGATCATAGATGTGCACAAGGGTGTAGACGTGTAGTATGCTATTGCTGAACCTAAAACTTATTCTCGATTTGTATGTAATGAATACGTGCTAAATAAATAATTAAATTGATTTTACATTTATCACAGTACTCAAAGTTTTCTGATATTTCTCCCATCGACAACCTTCAAAAATCCTCCACAGTTTTTTTAAAAATTAATTATAGATTTTAACGATACATTTTCAAGTATATAAACTAAAATTTCTGATAATTCCTATATTTATGTTACATTATGATGAAAAAAAAAACGGGCTGCTTGCTGGGTATAAATTATGTAGTATGTAGTATGTACCTATTAAAAGACCAGTTAGACTTTTTATTGAATCTGACACGAAATCCTGTACAAACAAATCTGGTATATCTAGAAAAATTTATATAATAAGAAATAAACATTGCTGTAAAACCATTAGCTCCCTCGCACCACTAGGAATATTGGTAATAAGTTATTACTATCAACTAATTTAACTTATTATTACTAATAAGTTATATAATATATTTGTTATGTTTATTTTCAATGTAAACAAGTGTAGGTTAGGTACATAATATACATAACTTCTATAGATAATGTAAAAGACTTAAGAGGACACTTCACACTAGATTTTTAAGAGTTTTATTTAGGCAATTATTTTTATAAAATTTTAAGAAAAATGAAAAATTCAATTATTTAAAAATAGTCATGTGTCAGTACCATTTTTTATTGTTGTATCATATTTGTTAAAAATCACGTTCATGCTCTAAAACTACAACTTTTCTCTACAAAATATGGAAGATAAGAATATTTAATGTGCTCGAGCGTGAAGGTTTTTTCAATATATTTTTTTGAAAGCCTAAAATCCGTGATTGAAAATCGTCAAATTTTAAAATTTTAAAATCTTAAAAAAAATATGAAAAAAAATTATTTACCTGAAAAAACTTAAAGCTACGGCATAGATAGTATTCTAATTTTTCATATTTTGTATACATTTTGACTCTGCGATTACTAAGAGAGAAGTTGTAGTTATAGAGCGAGAACGTATTTTAATACTGCTAAAATAGGTGTGTATAGCATCCTCTTAAAAAACTGAGGGACCAACTCGTGGCTACTGATTTTTCTAAGGGGGCCCATCCCCCTGAGGCCCCTCCCGTGGCTATGTGCCTGACACTAGACTAAAAAAAAATTCATTCAGATACGTCTAGCCAACCTCTTTAGTTCTACTATATTACTATTAATTATTTAAAATTTTCAAATCGGAAAATTTACCTATAAATTATTATATTTTAATAATTGATAACGGTTTTTCTAAAACTTTTATTTAATTGTTCGTGTTTTCTTTTTTAGAAATCGCAGGAAATCTCGATGGAAGCTTAAATTCCATCATCAAGCATTACCTCCAGAGTATTTGAATCATTACGAAGCATCCATGATGTCTCCACAACCATCCCCAGGAATTTCACCTTCTCCTGCACCTGCAGTCCCTTTTTTAGGGAACGTTAAATCCAAACTTCCACCGGACGCTCAAACTAGTGTTCGTTTTGATGATCTACCATACATGGGAGAGATGACGCTAGACAATGCTAAGCCCCGAAGGGGACGCAAACCAAAAAAGGTAAAAAACACTTATTTTTAATACATTTAGTATAAGTATAATAATATTATAGGTATAACGTAAATTATAATCTAATCTAATCCATAATAATTACCATAGTATTAGCCGAGTCATATATAAAAAAAAAAAAATTTAAAATTTACCTTTGAGTTAAATGTATTTGTAAAAGTCAGTTAAGAACTCTAGAAGGGAAGTAATGTAGAGTTTCACTCCACGTGGGTCGTAAATACACCTCTGCAAATAAACATATGACAAAAGTGGTCCATCATAAACTTTAATCATCAAACTAATAGTGTAATATAGGCAGTAGCACAACTAGCTCTGAAACATTGGGGAAGGCTTTACCCATAATATTATCTAAACTAAGAATTTTGACATGTCCGGGAAAAATGTAAAATTACGCCAAATAAAAAAAAAGCATAAATAAGCAAAAAAATAAGATCATCAACTTGTTGAAAAATCTGGTCAACAATTTTGAAACTCATTTATTTTAATACCGATCATAAAAAAACAATTTTACATTTTGGAGGGCTATGAATAATTTTTGGGGGACTATGCTCCCAAAGCCCGCCCCCCCACTCTAGTTAAACTTCTGACTAGTAGGTACTGTTATTTTAGAATTGAAAGCAAAGATAAATAATTGCATTTAAAAACGATTCTTCACAGATTTAGGTTAATATAATTAATCAAGTATTTTTGAATATTTGTATGAATATAATACTAAATTTATATTATGATTACGTTAAAACGGTATACAAAAAGTGCATATCTTATCAAATGTTTAGACCTTGTGAGTTATGATTTGGTCAATTTTAGTTTTCAACAAATTACTTAAAATTATATATTATAATATAACAAGGTTAATAACTAATAAATAATACCTAATTTATAACTTATAAGTATAGCAAGTCATTTAAATAAAATATTAGAATGTTGAATAAAATGTCATAATTTATCAAAAATAAAAAATTTATTTTCAAAACGTTGTATAACGCCATCGCGTTAAGTCAATGTTTTAGAACTTTTTAGTAGAACAAAAATAAACTTTAACTGAAAACACAAGTTCAGCATTTTAACATTTTTGCATCATCATTGTATGTGACAACTTTAAAATGCACAGAAAAATCATGACATCCTAAAACGCACATTGAAATAACACGTTGTATATTGAGTAAATTGACTTAACTTAATCCACACAAAATACCTAGATATTTTTTTTCTGATTTTTTGGTATAGGTAAATAACTAATTTTTCAAAACTTAGTGACTTAACACCTTTTTCAGGTGCACCTACGATATATATATATACAAACTAGCACCCATGGAATATACATTTATAGAAAATTGGAAAACTTATTAAGAGGATGCTATACCCGCATTTTCTGTCTCCGTTCATCTATAATTGGCAATATAACAAAATTATACAACGCAAAATTGAAATTATGTCATTTTGGTTAGATTTAGAGCTTAAACACTTATTATCAAAATTAACGAGAAAAATAATTTCGAGTGAACCTCATGGGCTTTTTGTAAAATATTGTCTGAAAAAAAAGTTACGGCATTTTTAGTTTTTGATATTTTTAAATAGCTTTAACTTTTTCGTCAGACGATATTTTACAAAATGCTCATGAGGTTCACTCGAAAATATTCCTCGCTTTAAATTTTGTAATAGGTGTTTATACTCTAAATTTAACCTAAACGCCAAAATTTCAATTTTGCGTAGTGTGATTTTGCTATATTATCTGTTAGATAGACAGAGACAACAAATGGGAGTGTAACATCCTCTTAAGCGGATGTCAGCACAAACAATTTTTAATGAAAAACTCATGTTAGCATTTTCAGAAACATCGTGGAAAGATGAACCGAAAAATAAATTAAAGATAACAACATTATCTAGTGCTCTACGTAGTCTTTTTTCGATAACTAAATATTTTTAAGTTTTGTTTATTTAAAAAAAATTCAAAAAAGTTGGTTTTTTAATAACTTATAAAACGTATTTAAATATTTTTTTTTTTTTTTTTGTTTTGCCGATACATGTTTTCGAAAATAAATAGCGATTACACAAATAAAAGGTATAGAGCTAACACGGAAAATGATATAAATTAGTGGTATATAATAAGTACTCAAAAATTGTATTTAATATCTAAAACTGTATTTTTCAACAGTGAGATATTTATTTTTCTGAAAATGTCCTAAAAATAAAGAATTATTATTGAACCTAAATATATGTGAAACGTGTATTTCTTACACCCACAGTACGACGCAACGCCAACGAGCACACGAGTATTGTTCGCACGTTGTAGAAACGGATGAGTGGGTGTCCTCCACGGTTATCTACTAAGGTTGGAGCTCGGCGCGTTATCGTGTGCTGAAGTGGCGCGACCATAGCAAACTAAAGCGCTAGTAGTATCTAGTTGAACTGATCGTAACATATAATTCATAGGACGGAAAATCGTTTTTTTCCTTATTAAGACGAAACTTTTGATTTTTTTTTTTTTTACATGGAATTCAAATAAATTAATTTGTGGAGAAGTCAATTTTACATAGATCTTAAACATAATTTTATTTATCCGTATATTGTTATAAAATGATATCTCACTGTCCATCGATAAAAATATAATACACGTATACGTGATAATATTTATATACCTACTAATAATTATTGTATGGGGGATGGTCGATAGACAAATATAAAATATATTGCATATTGATTACCCAAATTGATGTAATCGAGTCAGAGTATTAGATAATGTGGACATTATCAATTATTTTCAATTTGGCATTTGACGATAATATAATATTATCAAACCCACATCATCATAATATAGTGTACGCTGTATTTGTATTTAATAATCAATACGGAAATCTTTACACGAAAGTGCAAGGAAGATAATAATGAAATATAAACAAAATCAATACTTGGGATATATTTTGTATTTAAAATATAATATCATTAATACTTTCCACGTCTCGAATAAAATGCGTATAAACCTAAATTAAGAAAATGTGGCAAAAGAGTGGAAACACTTCGCTCGTCGGGTGCTGTGACACTTGTGGTGGACATATATTAAATTAATAAAACGATTTTTAATGGAACTTGCGGTATAATACACAATACCTGTTACTGTCGAAAAAAAAAATTGTCTTTAATTTCATGACATCGCTATATATACGTACCTATATAGGTGTCTCCTTTATTATTATAATTTTTATTAAGTAACTACTTATAATTATATGCAATGATGTATGGAACGGAATGTTGGGCAGTTGGTAGAAAGATAGAACCGAGAATGAGTGTAGCTGAGATGAGAATGTTAAGGTGGATGAGTGGAGTTACTAGAGAGGATAAAATAAGGAATGAGTATATCAGAGGTAGTATAGGGGTAGCTTCGATAGTAGGCAAAATGAGAGAGAATAGATTAAGATGGCTCGGGCATGTATTAAGGAGGGATGAGACTGAGGCAGTAAGATTAGTAAGGGAAATGCATGTTGTTGGTAAAAGGGGGAGGGGAAGACCGAAAAAGAGATAAGGGGATGTAATGGCGGGTGATATGAGGAAGGTGAGAGTAAGTGAAGAAGATGCGGGAGATAGAGTTAAGTGGAAGTGTAGGACCAGGGTGGCCGACCCCAAATAATTGGGAGAGAAGGCGAAGGAGAAGTAGATTAAATCTTTTTCTATATTGAAATGTGTAACTACTATGATTACATTCTAAGACGCGCTTAGCAAAATTAGATTTATGAGAAGATTTTTTTAATTTTATTTCTGAAATATGTTCTTTGTATCGAATTTTTTAATTTCTGCTAGTTTTTCCAATGTAAAGCTTATTGCAGCTACATCATATAAGCTTATAAACGCTATTATTATCATAATTGATACAAAATTTATTTGTAATTTTTTTGAATTTATTATTTATGGTTTTAATTTAATTTTTATTAGTTTTAAAAGCACATTTTACATTTTTATTTAAAATTTTAGCAAATTTAACCAATAAAAAATTATTGTATTTCATAAAACAATAATTAATTAAATAATTACTAGGTAGTATATTAATAGGATTATATAATTTTACTTTAATTTTCTTGTGTATTTTATTAATCGTGTTTATATCAAAAAAAATATTTTTAATTCCTACGTCACAAATTATAGTAAATTAATTTTCAGAGTCAGATTTGTTTAGGGGAATACGTTCAAGTCTACATAATATGGAATTAAAATAAAATTTTTTTTGTGAAAATAGATGGTTAGAATCATTTGGAATTATCGTGTAAGTTTGAGTGGGTTTTCTATATACATATATTGAAATTCAATTTATTGTTAGAGATATTTGTTGTAAGATCTAAGAAGTTAATTTTATTATCTATCTGTGTTTCATATGTAAATTGGATTTTTTTTTTATCAATTTTATTTAAATTGTTAACCATAACTCATGTCTGTCTAATTGTACCTTTGATTAGAATAAAAGTATCAACACTATGTCTGATGTAAGCATTTATGTATTTTTTATATAGTTTATGGTTTAATATGTAAATCGATTTTTATATGTATAATTCAGAAAGTAAGGCACTTAAAGAACTACCCATTAAGTTTTCGACTTTTCTCCAAATTTAACCAAAACGCCACAATTTGAGTTATGTACATGAACACAACGAAAGACACGAATAAATTATAACTATTATAGGTGTTAAACATTTTGTTCTTACATTGCCATAAACTATTATGAAAATACTTGCTTTTTTAAATTTACGATTATGTATATTTGTATCAACTATCAAGTATATCGTGATGTGATGTTGTTTATGTGCACAAGAAGGAAGAAAGAGAAAGGGACACATCAATAATGATTTTTTTCTATATATAACTTATCGGTATCAAACCTATATGAACTTGACAGGATTGGCTTGAAAAAACCCACCTAAAAAAACCCAATACACCAATTTAGAAAAATTAAAACTTTTATTATGGCCAAATAAAATATATTGAATTTTTTTCATCGAATAGTAAATATTAAAATTCCCATTTAGAAAATTAAAAATTCAATGAACTATGAATACAACTACAGAAATATTCATGTGTTTAGTAATAATAATAATAATATTATTATATTTGTATTATTATTAATATAGATACCAAAATTAATACAAAATATATTAATATATAATTAATATACTAATAGGTATGTTAATGACCTTGGCCAAGACTGGTTGCTTATGAGTAATAAATTATAAAAGTAAAACAAAAATATTATTAAATCTTTTTAAAAATACAGTGTACCTGTATGTAATATGGGGAAAAAATAACATTTTTATTGGGTTGAAGTGGGTTTTTTAAAAAAAGAACAACCCATTAAAACCTATTTTTAGTGGGTTTAAATGTGTTTTTTTTTTTAAATAAAAGCCATTAAAACTTACTCAAAAAATTTTTTTTTTAAAAAAAACCAGGGTAATATTGGGCTATTTCGGGTTTTATGGAAAAAACCAATTTAACCCAACCCAGTTGGGTTTTTTCTAACCCTGGAACTTGAAGACACTATTTACGTAGGTAGGTATGTGCTATTTATGTGTACGAAAATTACTTCTGCCTAACTTATATAAATTTATACTTAAATTTGAATACACATTTTTAATCTACTATTCTCATAGTGCCTAGCTATATATTAAATATCATAAAAATACTAAAAAATCTTGTTAGCTGGCTAATAGAATTTTAATTTCGATTTAGTATGTGTGTGACTCGCAAAGCTGTTATTATTTATTATTAATAACCTCAAGCAATTTATGGTCAATCTGGTAAAATGTTGGTATTTCAGAGAAACATAGCATAGGGAAACAGGGGTCCACGCTCGTTGCTCCGCTCGCTGTGGCCGGCTCCATTCGCTTCAATCGAAAATATCCCCAGACTTGCTGTGAAACACCAAGTCGGATAGATAATGGCCTGGTTACACCGTCCGCTTGATACGCATACCAGTGGCGTCATTTCAGGTTTTTTACTAGGCGGGGGCAAAATTTTGACCGGCCCCTTTACAAATAATAAATATTTAAAAAACGTTAATAATAAGCAAAAAAAAAAAAAAAAAAAAAGTCTTCACATTCTTCGCGATGTAGGTAGCATACCCTTGCCGGTCCCCCTTAAAATTTTCCGATAGACTTTAAAAATCAATCGGGCCCGCAAAAATTATAGTCGGCCCCACATGAATCTTAGGGTGGAGCAAATGCCCCATCCTGCTCCCTCCCACCCCCAAATCCCCAAATGACGCCACTGAACGCATACCAAGAGTTTGATCCGCATTAAGCTCTCGGTGTTAACAGGAGTGCATCAATATATAGTCTGATACGCTCAAGCAAGGCGTATCAGACCAAATTCGACGCGCACCAAACGTAAATTATTTATTTCAAGGTCGTGTTTAATTTGTCTATCTTAGGTAATCTATGACACAGTTATTACCGCTTGTCGGCCGATTGCACATGTTTTGGTAATAACACAGAATAATAATACGCGCGATGTAAACAAGGACGTATGAAATATTTTATGAGCACCTGCAGCTTGGTGCGCTCCGGCTTAGTAGGATAGTAGCTTACCTACCCGCGGTGTAAACACTAAGCCGATAAGTTGAAATTAAATACGTTTCGAGTGAAATATTACGATGTTCTCAAAACATTTTTAGCGCAAACAGTTGACATTTTGTACTTGTCAACACAGTGGCGTTCTCAGGATATTCCAATGGAGGAAAATATAAAAAAAATTAATTGCAACACGAGCCGTAGGGGTCACGCTCCCCCCCGCATTTCATATAGAATATACATCGAATCGTCACATATAATCCTGGGCGTTCTAACTAGGGGGGAGGGGATGTGATATGAGGGATGGATCTCTTTCCATGGCCTTTTTTCTTAATGCAGTACATGCGTCTGTACAACCTCATTGATTGCAGTACACATTCGACCGGCATGTCTAAAATAATGATAATACTTATATATTGTGATATAATAACACAGCAGCTAAGTGGTAGTACCAACGGAATGTAACTCTATATTATAATTGCAAATATCAATGCAAAGCCCGTGCCCGAATTGCTACAAAAAATAAGGCGATAATTCAGACCGGGCGCGGTGCTGTGTGCTCTTGTGGCTATAAGTTGCTTGATTAAAACATTTTCATTCGATTTGACAATATCAAAAATATAATATAAACGTCTAGGTATTTATCATTTTTTTATTTTTAATATAATGATGATTTTGATTAAAATTTATTAGTACGCAGCAATTGCGTCGTCTGCTCCGATTTTCAGCAGCATTACACGTATCCGACATAATTTTCCAAAGCTAATACTTCTAAGACCGTGGATCAGAGGCTCCGAACATTTTTTAACTCACAGCACCCTAAAGTATTTTCTAAAAATCCTATAGCAGTATATCGTGTATTTATATTTTAGATCTTCGGTTCTCTTTAACTAGGTATAATCAAACATATTATACATACACTATATTATCATATTTTATAAAAAAATTTAATATTTTTAACATTAATTATATATTACTAAATAGGTAAATTATGGAACTATATATTACTAATACTAATGAAACACTTGAGATTATTATTTTTTATATTTATGTTTTATAACTTTGTTATATAATAATGTAAGTATACATGTTACTTGGTATAACAAAACATAATATTATATTTTTATTATATCATTTACCTTTCATGAAATATTTTTTTTTAAATTAAGAAAAATATGCATGATTGCTTTACTTTTGAAATAATTTCACGGCACCCTTAATTCAAGTTCGAGACACCCTAGAGTGCCGCGGCACCCTTGCTGGGAACCTCTGCCGTGAGAGAGATAAAATATAGTCATTACACAATAACATTTTCCGGCTGGTGGTTTTTATTTTTTGTTATCGAAAACCAGGTGGTTTCCCCCGCCCACCTAATATATTATGATTTTTACGATTACACTAATTAAAAATTTCGCTGGGGGTGCTGCCTACACGGCATAGGAGCTAATTTCTATGATTTTATATAATATGGTTTTACTGGGATTTTGTAAAACTTTCAACTTTTTCGAGGAAACTGCATAATAAATAATATAAACTATAACATACATATAAATTATAAACAAATACATGTATATTTAAATGTAATGATTCGATGGATATTCTATTGTAATGAGGAGCGAGCGTAATTCCTACGTTTTATTTTACAATTAATTTTGTTATATCCCCTCTTCATTGAAAAATCCTGAGAACGCCCCTATATAATTAATACATATATAATTAATTCATTTTTTAATGTCATTAATAAATCTACAAAACTATATATAAAATTATCTTGACTTTTGAGCAAGACATCCAGATCTACATTGGGATCGATATATATTTCTCTACGGTTCTTAAAAATTATGTTAAATTAGGAAAAATAATAAGTAATTTAAGGCCATTATTACAATGTCCAGCCAATTGTATTTAATTGTTAAAAAACTACCTTTTATAATGGAAATATAAAAATGAAGAGAAAACCACAAAATAACAAATAAAATGGTCATGGTTACCTATATTATATATAATATATAAGTACACATGTATTTTAAAAAAAATTATGTAATCATTATACTGAACGTCGTTCAGAATCGTTTTTTTTTTTTTAATGTAATGATTTATCTTTTCTTTCAATTTTAAAATAATAATCACATACCATCTGTATCTGGACGACTTATTAGTTTTATTTAATGTTTCTAAACATCAACAAATTAAAAAATTATATTGTAACTATATATTATGTAGAAATGAAAAATAAAATTAAAATTAAAAATGTTCAAAAAAAAAAAAAATGTCTAAATTAGTATAAATTTAACATAGCCTATGCCCCCCTATTAACGTAACATTGGTAATAATACGACTGAATAACATACATCATATTATATTATATTGATTATAAATATAATATAATAATACCTACCTAACCTATGTATTACCTATGCATAATAATGAAAAATACATGTAGGTATATTCGTTTATAATTTATGTTACTTGTATCTATGCTCACGCAGTTTCCTCGAAAACGTTCGAAGATTCACAAAATCGCAGTAAAACTGCAATGTTAACGTAAAAATCATAGAAATTAGCTTCTCTGTCACATAATATATAGGCAAAGGCCCGCCTGTAGCCGGTCAACGGGACTGGAGCAGAGGGAGGACTCAAGTCCGGGTTGTCCAGGGACGACAACATTATATAAGATCGGTACCACGGGCGGGGGGAGCCCCACTGCAAGGTGCCTCTCAAGGTCGAGGAGCTTAAATCGGCTGACGCGTGGTGGCTGTGGGACAGGTGCTGGTTAGCTATAGTTAGCTTATCACGCGGGGGAGGATGGTAGGGGCTAGATGCTGAGCCTAGGCTCCGCATCTGGCCCAACCTGCCCGGCTCCTCAGTAGCACCTCGGTGCTAATCACAGATATATATATATATATATTAACTAGATAGCCGTCTTGTATTATAAACTAATGTAATGTATTGAAGCCTGAAATTCGTTATCAAAGAGGTGAATGTTTGCAATATGTATATGATAACACGATAGCAAAACGATTTTTTTTGATTTCAATAATAATATTTGTTTCTTATCATAAGTATATATAGGTATATATCATAAGTAAACATTCACCTCTTTGATAATGAATTTTATGCCTCAATGATAACATGAAGACGGCTATCTAGTTAATATATAATATATATCTATGGTGCTAATATAGATAGGGTCCGGTGGTTGTAGCCCTCGGGCTAATGGATACTGTCGCACTCTTTTACTACTCCGTCAGTGTTTTACCGTTCATACGTCATTTTACGTCATACTTAATTACGCGCTATTTTCACAGCTATCTATAATGGATATTCGTCGTCGAATTGATAAATGCTGGAAAATCCACCGCTGTGTGTGTGTGTGTGTGTGTGTGGTATGAGAAAATTGTACAATTCATGGTCTTACGTGGTGGTTCTCTATACATTCACTGTACAGTTTTTAATCGATTATTTAATCGTTTAAACGTCTGTCGTGGCCGGCTTGTTTTGTGGTTATTATAATTAGGCCATCCCCTTGGAAGAGTATATTATTATTACACCTGGAAGTGGTAATTACACACATCCTGAATCCATAGCCATTTTAGTCAACGGCGGGTCTTTTTCCCCAATTCTTCTTTCTATATTTAGTGGGTAAATCCCTTCGAAACACACGGAGCATATACGAGTATTTTTTTTATTTTTTGAAATTACCTTATGACTGATATTTTTGACATCATTCTCGTAACAATATGTGCCTAGCAGCTGGTGCCGTGGTCTACAAGAGTTTATTCACCCATTATATATTGGAGTTATAGTCGCTAAAAATAAAACAGTAATTAATATATCATTATCATTATAGACATTAGGTATAGCAATACATATCGTAATGAAGATACCTACCGATAATACGCGATATTATCACTATCATAATATTATATTATAGGTACGAGTGCACTCGTTAATTAATCAATATAGTATCTAATATATTACAAATAAGTAACGTTGATTACAATACTAAATTATTTTATAATCAATTAATGATAGTAAGTGGACTACTCGATGATTGATGATTGAAATGAAGATTAATGAAGTCAATATTCATGTTTGATTCGTATAAACTCATGCTCTCGTAAATATAATATAGGTACCTACCTACTATACATATATGCACATCGCATTATCGTATACCTATGTGGATAGTACCTACTCAGCAGGTATTTACACCTACCGTAAAGCTCAAAAATTACATGTGATATAGATGTACACGATATACCGATATATATATATGTTATTATAATTATTATTTCATATGTGGTGAATATTTAGAGCGAAGGTCGCGTACACACTCAGAATTCGAGATGGATATAATATCGACAAGTCAAGGTCACATTATAATATAATTTTACTTATAGGTACATTAAAAGGCATCTATATAATAGGTACTTACTATTATACGTATACCTAAATAATATCATGCTCTGCAGCAAGACATTGCACCTGCAGTATGCAAGTCACATCAACGGTGTAATATTAATATTACGAAGAAGCTATCCTTTCTCCGATTCGGAACATTGTTATTATAGTAGAAAATCTATATACTCTTATATAAATCAATAATATTCCCACAATCCCATCTAAAACAAGTAAAATTACATTCAAATCAAATGCACGTATTTATTTATTAATTTTTTTTTTAATAACAATAAACGCCGTACAACTCTTTGGTAAAGTAGGTAATAACATTTCAACTTACGGTATTATATAGTACCTATGTAAAAATGAATAAAATAACAAATTATTATTATTGTTTTTTTTTTTAAAAAAAAAAAATAAGAAAAGGAGAGGTCCTCGTTTGTTTGTAACATGCCACTACGGATAGTATCTAGTTGATTTTCGTCATAAGACTGTGATAATGTAAAATACTTAGGAATGAGGAATCCAATACGACGAGAGGTGTTTTAAAAAGAATTTGACATAATAATGTAGGAGAATCGATTTTACCATTTAGTAAATTATCAATAAAATTCAAGTTAGCCTGCGGTCGGCTAAAGAATTCAAGCGTAGATGTACAAAAATAGCAGAATAATCATGAGGAGGATAATCGATTTTAAGTAAATAGCTGAAAAACTAGAAATTTCCGTTGAACCTTTTCGAGTTGACAAGAAATCGTGGATGCACTAGGATCCCAGAGAACAGAACCATACCTACTTCAATATTGGCCTGACAAATACACGGAAGGTAAAGCCTTCAAAGGTATCGAAAATTTAAGGTTACTCATAACCCGCTTAATAAAATCTAAAGTTTTAACTGCCTTATACCAAACACGGTCAACGTGCAGATTAAAAGATAGTGTCGGAGTAAGGATGAAATCTAAATCACAAACTAAACTATTAAGAGATGAAATAGAGGTATTATTAATAGAGTATAGGTATAAGTCAATGGTTTTTTTGTTACCGGTAAATATCAAAGAATGACATTAATATATATAATGAGTATCTATACTTGTGACTATTTATAATAGTATTATATTATATACCCGAAGTCACAATATTATACAATTTTATTTTGCGTATACGTATTTCAACAACTAAGTTGTCATCTTCAGCGCGTATCAAAAACTAATACAAAAACTAACCAAGTTTTAAGTTTAATGACACTTAGGAATATTAAAAGATAAACCTAAAGTCTCGGCCCAGGATACAAGTTTATTTAAGTCGTTTTGAAGATGACAATTATTTATCGGGGTAATAAGCATTATAAATTGTGTAAAACCCGGTTTGCACTATTAAGATAATAGCAGAGTGGATAAATTATCACTTTGTGAGATACCAAAGAACGCATTTATGGAAAGAAATACAACATTATGAATTTTGATCCACTGTTTTCTATTCGTAATGAATGAAACAAATCGGAATAAAAGGTGCTCGTCCAGGCTGGATTGAGCAAGTATACTCAATAGAACATAGTGAAAGTCTCTTCACAGTCGGTATAAATTGCATCTACTTGAGAATAAGTATTAAAAGCATCAAATATATAATTACAAACAGTAACATTACAAGCAGTAGCCGAACGTACTGGACGGAAACCATGCTGCACTAACATGATGATAGAATTGATAAAAGGAAAAATACAACCCAAGACAATATGCATTCGAATAATACATTTCAAGACGTGAGATAAGATGAAGATAGGTATGTATATAGTTATTAACTTTAGGAGCATCGTTGGATTTTATGACTAGAGTAATACAACTAAGTTTATATAAAGATAAAGATAAAGATAACGATAAAGATAAAGAAAAAGAAGCCGTAGAGGAAAAGCTAGCTTAAATATTTTTAATTACACAGGATAATTACCAATATTATAAGAACGACAAAATAAATGTTATGAACATTTTTCTATATTTTTCGGTATGATTATTATTGGGTTTAATATTTTAGACGATATATACCCAGTGAATCCTATGTATCTCCAGTGCAAACCCGACTAGAATTGATATCTAGATGTCTATAATATACGGAAACAAAAAAAAAACATACTTAAAAAAATTACTCGTATCAGCTACATATATACATATGCCAGTATTTAATACATATTTAGAAACTTTCTACAGTAGTTATATAACGTATTAAAATCTCAAAATGACACAGCCCTCTTTATTAAATTCAAATATTTTACTATAGACACTATTTCCCATTTATTTCCAAAAGTATAATATCGACAATATCTCAAGATTTGTAAAATAAAACTGTGTGTGTATATATTCTTTTTTTATTTCCGCTAAAAAATTCTTGAAAAAAAAAAAAAACAATATATTGAAGGTCCTCCCTAAACGGTAGGACCATAATGATGCCGCCGCATTGCCTCTTATTTCCACTATACCTACTTATATTTCTCGTCGAGTCTGTCTGTACGGTAATTATATTATCTACAACCGTGGCCCATTCTTACAATTTGTTTCCATAGGCTATTATAGAACTACAGCATGATTGTTTGACTTAACAATCGATTTATATTTTATAACATATAAATATTACATGTAGATTACCTACCTATATTCACAATCATATCTGCAATTAACATATATTATACTTTAATGAAAGAATTTATTATAATATATTATCAATATTGAATAGATATAGGTATCTACTTATTAAAGACATAATAAAAATAACCTGGTATGCAAACATTTATGATCACGAAAAATGTTAAAGTATATTTACTATTTACAAATACATCTTGAAAATTGCATTACACTATAATAATAATAAATATAGGTAATATAATAAAACTGAGTAAGATTGTAAAAACTATTAATATGATTTGATTATAATAATATATTATTATTATTATATATATATATATTGATAGCTGATAAATTACCACACGAGTAAATGCCTACAGATCACAATTAAATCATTGACATATACGAAAAAAGAGACCGGAAGACGAAATAGAGTATATATAAGTAGGTATTTAAATACTTTTTTTGATATTTTAAATACATCTCCCAGCGGCTTGAGTATTTAAATGTCAAATATTATTTTAGAATTTGTTATTAAATTCTTATGCTGAATTAGTTAAATATATTTTTATCCAAAAATAGTTGCCGAATATTTGTACTTAAAACATAAGCAACAAACGATTTAACTATCGTAATTTAACTAAAATTTTAAATAAGTCGTGTAGCTTAGAATTCTGAAGTAGGCACCTGCTTATATAGAACATATTCTACTTATGGTATATTTTCAATAAATAAGCACCCATATAAATCAACTTGAAAAATGCATAAAAGAAACATAATATAAATTATGATTATTATTTATAAGATATCTATACCGATATATATATATATTAAATTTATTTATTATTTTTATTTAATTATCGGTTTAATCGTTTTGTTTATTATAGCGTATAGGTAGGTACCTATAATCTATTAAAAAACTAGAAATGATTGATTATATTATGTTTTATTCTTAGATATTTATTAGTTTTTTTAAACTGTATAGTTTAATTTAAATTTATCACACATTATATGGTTATTATATGGATAACTTATATTCAAATTTGTTTAAGGTTTTAAACATAACATAAGAAATATAATAGCTGGTGCCTATATAGGTATATGTATGTATATATATATACATATATGAGTAATGTTTTTTTTTTTTTTATATATATAAACGCTTATAACACTAAAATTACGTTAACGTTGTTTAAAACGTGTAAAACTGTACACAGAAAAAAAATTTAAACTTAACGAACGTATAAAATTTTTTTTTTTTTATTTATTTATTTATTAAAATGTATATAACGAACGAATATACAGGTTCAAATTTGAAAATATTTAAAATAAATTTGACGTGATTATATTTGAAATGTTAATCATTTTCTCTGAGTATTTAAATACATATATATATATATATGTACATATTATAAGTATCTATTTTTTACAACACTGTAAATACACTGCGTGCGCAGCGCCGTGATTCGTCGTGGTTTTGCGGTTTTCGCGATATTAAAATTAGAACCGACGAAATGTTTAACATACTATTATTAGCCCCGAAAAGAACACGTAATTTTCTTAGAATATGAGAGTAATGTTCAGTATAGGTACCACATAAAACGACGCATATATTTTATACAATACATACCATATTGTGTATCTCGTGCGTACAGTAATAATAATATTATGACCTCAGTCGCACTGAATCTAAAATGATATATACGCACATGTTATACAAGAGCAACTATATTATATGGCCACTAATGTCCTTTTAGCAATCAAACAAAATAAACGAAATCCGTAGAAAAAAAAATTTTTTAAAACGATATTACTACACTTAACTGCTTAATTGCTAATCAGTGAGATTATCATCACCTTGACCGATGTAGGACCCAACCCTAAAATTAAATTTTATATGCATGACAGACACCATATATTACATATTATAGATAGATTGGTATGGGTACATAAATATGAAATATTATGTAATCATGGGACTTTGAGTACTTTGACGTCATTGCATATTGACACAACCTATAGCCTATAATATAATATTATATAGACATAGAAAAGAGGGTTCGAGGAGTTTAGCCCTCAAAAGTAAACTTACAGCAGTGTATAAATATTTCGTCGTGATAATTAATAAGCTGCACTTTTAACCATATATGCATTGTTCGAATACATTAGTTTTAAGAAAAAATTTGAAAGTACATAATAACCCGTCGGCTCTATCATTATAACATCGTCCCCAAAGTCCAACACTATTTTTCTGTAACTCCGTTAAACATACGAAGATTACAAGTATTACAGAATACGAGTATATAATTTATAATAATATATCGTATATTATGGATACTATATAATATTATCCAAATATACCATTAAACTAGGAAAAAGAAAAGATCGTTCGCTTAAATTTTTCCTAAAAACCAAAAAATCGCTCTGAAACCCGGCAAATCAATTTTAAAAAAAAGGGTAATTTTTCCACAAATTATTTTTCAGTGTACCCAAGCATCCACAATTTTAATTTTTATGGAAATCTAGTAAAAAAAAAAAATGTTGACTTTCCCCAATCATTGTTTACTATTCACATTGTCAAGTGGGTGTATATAAATTTAAAAAAGCCGGTCAGTAGGTTGTGGAAGCACTTCGCTCGTCGGGTGTCAGTATTGGTGGATGCACTTCGCTACTGGGCAGGGTACTTTTGGGTGGATGTATTGAATTTGAAAGCAATGATAAATCATTGCATTCACTAAAACGATTCTGAGCGTAGCTTCGGTGTAGTATACATAACTCGTATCATTTTTTTTTCTAGGGATCGATCGAGGCTGTTATTTTTATTTTATTTTTTAGTCGTGTTATTCATCATTGAAAATCACA
>JAIPRL010006619.1:6378-26553 GCA_025469235.1 Pemphigus obesinymphae
GAAACAGGGTATGAGTGTAAAGATCGGAGCACTCCTTCTGGTAGTAAATTTGTTAACAGAGAAAAAAAAAAAAAAAAAAAAAAAATAAACATCATTGTAAAACCACTAGCTTCCTCGCTACGCTCAGAATCTAAAATATATTACTAAATATACTGAAAGTAAATTTCGGTGTTGAATAGTAAATCGATTAAAATGTTAAATTTTTTGTATTAGAACTTAATTTTATTGGACAATATAGTTAATACAAACAATATTTTTGAATTGGAATTATTAAAAGAAACCATTTTAACTTAATATTTTTTACGAATTTTAGAAATAAAAAAGTGAATCGAATAGTAAACATTTTTAATTTAAATTTTTGTTTTATACATTTTTAGGAGTATCAAAACATTGTATTTTGTACTAGATAAAATATTCTGTGATCCGATTGATCCGATCACTAATAAATAATGATTGATCGAAATTGTAAAATTTGATTGTAAAATTCATCCGATATATTGTAAATTGTAATAGATGTTCTAATATCAAATTTACTTGATACTTATATACATTTACAAAGGAGTATAACTTAATGGAGTATATTTTGAGGTGGAGAGCTAATAGACTATATCAAGCGCTGAGGCGCGGATTCAAGAGGGGAGAAGAGGGCATGCGCCCCCATAAATTCCAAAAAACATACTACAAACTACGCAAGGGTATGTCCACCTTTTGGATCTGCTTCTGGACTATATAATAAATCCTTTTAACCTATTTTCCCCAAAAATGAATAAATATGATATGATGTGTTTTTTTTTTACAAAATCCCAAAAAATTACTATATATGATCGATAAATGATAATATAATAAATATATATATTTATATAAGTTATAATATATATTATATATTAGGCATATTTAAAATTAAAAATTAATTAATTAAAAAAATGCAATACTCATATAAAAAATAATATAATAATATAAACAAAGAAAATTTGCCCAAAGTATTCAAAAATAGATAATAAGTAGCAACTAGTTACGACCGTAAATCATCATTACTCGTTCACATTCATTTATAACTTACTGTCGAAATTAGTTGTTACTTATAGTATTTTTTTGAACACCCTGGATACATTATCTTTGTTTATATTATTATATTATTTTTATATGAGAATTGCATTTTTTAAATTTTTTATTTTATTTATTTATTTTCTTGTATTAGGTATCAACTAAATTATAATACTTAAAAAATGTTAAATTTTAATTTATATTATAGCGATACATTTGCCCATCTGCAACTTAAAATATCTGAAATAAGCGCCCACTACCAGATTACCAATACATATAGGCACTGTATATAGCAGGGGTGGCCAGCGAAAAAGACTCGCGAGCCGTAAAATATAATAAAAAATATGTTAGAGCTAAGAGTAGAAAAAAGGTTCTCAATTATCGTACACAATACGAAAATACATCGCTCATAATTGCCCCGATTTTTATTATTATAGATTAGATATCAAATGTGCTGAAATGTGTAAAATACACTACCTACACGTGGAGGGAGGTATCGCTCATTAAATCTGCCTTTGATTTCTTCAGCAAGACCAGGCGTTTTACACACAATTAATTTTCTGTTTCCACCTGAACGTCAGCAGGAAGGCCTTCAAGTAATTTTCTTCAAACATTTGAAACTAGTGAAGGTTTTAGTCTCAAGACCTTTCCGAACGACATAACTTGCTATGAAAGCTAAATACGCTGCACGTTAATTGCGGGTTTTCTCGTCCTCGTAATAATACGTTTAGCGTTATGTTTATATGTTTTGCCAAATCCACAAGAAAGTGGTGCACGAACAACGACGCCTGCGGTCATTACAAAAGTGAAGCGTTGTCGGGCCGGGCAGAGTTTCCATTTAATTATATTTAATAGATTACATTGTATATACGTTTTAAAATCTGTGTTATTTTCATTCTTGGTCTCAATAGCCGCACTAGGTGGACTTTGGAGGTGTATGCGGATCGCGAGCCGCGGTTTGGCCACCCCCTGATATACGTATATAGTGTTCATTAATTAATAACAATAATCCGCGTGCCACATAATATTATATATTATATAGAATAGGTAAATTGATAACAAATGATAATCGTATACAATTCCAAAAAAAAAAAAAAAAAAAAAAACGTTATATGCGGCTTGTTCGATATTATGTTTTTTCACAATAATACATGTCTGTTAAAATATTCACTAAACCATTATAAACGAATATAAAAAAAAAAAAAAAAAAAAAAAAAAAAAAATGCACGCGCTCCTATATTGTAGCGGAGGGCCAAATATTTAGTGCGGGTATGTGTGCGTTAATAACATTGGCAGCTGGCGGAGCGCAAGCGCCGCTCGGCTATATACAATGGGCGAGATGAACGAAAAAAAGTCATCGGAGCTTTGCAAACGCTGTGTTAGTCGCGCGCTAGTGTCACCGGAAGTCACGTACGTACGAGACGCACACACATTTTTTGCGCACCCCGTCAGCATTTTAGGTAAAAAAATATTTGTTTATAAAACTATTCGAAAATTCGACGGTCCTTACCACGGTAATATCATTATATCGATATTTTTAAATGCGAAATACGCCGCGCGTTCAGGCATACACGTACCTCTACTATATGATAGTATGTTCGTCGAACATGCCGACGTTTTAATTTTAATATTATATTTTTTCAACTGTACCGAACGACCGGCAGAGCTTTAGTTTACGGTTTTCCAAAAATAACATATTCGTCAAGCATGATGATGATGATGATGGTCTTTATTTTGTCTTTCAGGTAAAACGTTATAGATACACGAAATTTACAAAGCACCTAGCAAAATGGCGTTTGCCGGCCTCAAAAAACAAATTAATAAAGCGAATCAGGTAAATATGAACACTTTAATACGAATATAGTCATATTTTAGTATTTAGTACCTGCAAGTCTTATAAAAACATATAAATTATCTACTAAAAATATTTGTATTGATTTTTTCTATGTAAAAAAAAAAAAATTCAAAAAAAATTTATATTATGTATCGTTTAATGTATAAACTGTAGATAGAATTATGTATTTTTCAAATTTATTTATGCGTAAAATAAAAATAAATATATATATATATCTATTATGGGTACTTATAAATGTACTATGTTATATTATATCATTAATAATTTGTATTGTTTTCGGTATGACGGCGCATTATATATGCAATACTAATACGTTTCTTTGTATTTTAATTTTATTTTGAAGAATATATATTTTATTGACAAAGATTTTATTTCGATAACGCTTTGATTTTTAGGTTACGCCCTTGTCTGGTGTTTTATTTTTTAACTTAAACAAATGTTAATATTTTAGTTAAAAATGAATTTACCTACAAATAGATGCTTATATTTTTAGTAAATTTTCAACTACTCGTACATTTATCTACTCTTTAAATAAATTGTATCATTGATTTGCACGTGGTTTTGCACTGCTCAAAGTAGTCAATTGTAATTAAAATATAACAGCTAGTGTAGTAAATTTAAAAAAATTATTTTATCAATAGTGAAAAAATCGTTTCATTGCGTCCTGATACAGAAATTCATGATTAATCACCAACATTCGTTTATAAAATACGGGTTTCTAAAACACTACATATAATAAACATTTTTTTTTTAAAACTAATAATTTGTTAAATTAAATTAACGAGGGTCTGAAAAAGTACATTTTCGTGTAGTGTTAATTTACAGAAAATACAAATAAAAAATTCGAATCGTTTAGTATATATAACGCATGGGCCTATAAATATACATATATATGTATATATATATATATTTTTTTTAAATTACATAATTTTCATATTTTAATTTTATAAAAAAAAAAATAGTTTGATTAATTACTGTGTATTGTTGACATGATGTTACTTTAGTAATAAAAAGACTTTACATAAGAGTAAGAATATATTTAATATCTATAAAGTACCTATATCGATATGACTTAATTTTTTCGCAATTTAAATTAGTATATTTATTAGTTATTTTTTTTATATATTATCAGAATAATATTTCTACGTATGTTTATAAATAAATATAAACTTATTTTTTATTCATTTTAACGGGGAGAAGGAAAAATATAAAATGAGGCCAAGGGAGTGTTATAACGTTAGTGTATGTATATATTGTATGAGTGTGTGGTGTGCGTCGGGTTGGGAGTCGAGAGCATTTTATTGATTAACAAAGCTCTGTATACCCACAGCTGGTATGGAAGTGGTGTAATTCAGACGATATTGACGAAGGTTGAGGAGAGGGTGGTTGTACGATTCTTATCTGTTGGTATATACGTACTATCCATTCGCCACCTTGTTATAATAAGGGTAGTAAAAGACAAGTAAAATATTATAAGAAGTAACACTTGTATTTTTTTTTTTTTTACATTAAATAAATAATTTAGATATATGCTTACCTACCTAAAATATTAATTATCATCATTATATTATAATATACCTACATCACATAATATGAATATTAATTTTATTATCTCAGAAATCATCTGATATTTGTTAAATAACAATTTAAAAATAAGGAGATATATTTTAGACATTTCAATTGTATCAAATAACAGAAAAAATGATGAATTTATACGATAATATTTTGCTTAGATATAATATTCTCGTATATTATATAGGCACATATACTGCAACATGCCAACATATAATATATAGAGATACAAAGATAAAAGTAACGTTCACTTATGTTTTATTTTAATAAAAATTGTTTTAAACGTTTGAAATTATATCTATTATCCAATGTCCTATTTACATAATCGTATATTGTACATAAATATAAGTTTCTTGAAAAATATATATTTTTTTTGTTTTTACTAAATTTAATCATTACTTCCTAACTCTTAATAGGTACTTACTACCTACATTTAAAATTTGAAAACAAGTTTAAAACCGATAATAAATGTTATTTTATATTTGTATTATATTAATTTATTATTTAATCATAATAAATCAATCAATAATGTTTAAATAGATCATTTTTTTTTATATTTCATTTAAATAATTAGGTACTCATACTTATAAATTGTAGGTACTTACACTCAATATGCAAATTTGTTTTTATATGCTATTTTATTTTAAATTATATAAATCATATAATTGGTATTTATTATTTTATTTGTATGTTATTATACCTATCTGTCTTGTACAGTTATACAGTATCATATATAATTATAATTATACATTAATTAAAAATAATTAAAAATACATTATAATTATATATTATACAGTATATGCTCAAATTTAACGGTAGACACGAAATATTTTGTATGAATGACTTTGTTATGATCAGGATTTTTTCATTAGATAGAGAAAATTAAAATACATATAGTTCTAAAAAATCCAATTTTTTCTTGCAAATGTGTAGTAGTATAATTTTTTGACACAAGACTAATAAGTTAAATTATTAAATCCCAAATTGATCAATAGTTAAATACAGTCGTTTCAAATGTTTAAACAAAATAATGGTTAATAGATCAAAATGCCTTAAAAATATTCAGTAGGTATATTCTGTTTTAAAAATACAGGTTATTACCGTTTTAAAAAAATCGACCAAAGTTATTACTATTAAATTATTGTTTTAAACCCAAAACTAATCAAGTTGCATCCATTTAAAATAGCTTTAACTTGATCAGTGTTTTATACATAAAAATTTCTTTAAAAAATGTATTCAAATTCTGTATCAAAGATGTATACATATTTTATTATCAATAAAAAAAAAATTAAATAAATAATATTCAATGCAAAAACCCGGATTATATTTAGTTTTCTGTCCAACCTACCATTTCATTTTAACACATTGTGTACGTATACCTACAAATTAGATAGATGTATAATGTATATCCTACAGTATTCGAATTGGAAAAATAAGAGTGCTCTTGTGCTTTCAAAAAATGAGCGTTTCCTCGAACTATTTCGATATTTTCAATATTCGTATACTATAAAAAAATATTAAATATATAACTAGTCTTAAAATATTAAAAAATAGTAGAGGTGCTTCGTCCCCTCTTTTTTAGAATAATGGGTATAGTAGATATTTCGTTTGACACGATAGTAATGTGTAACGTGTAGATTAATTTATACTATATATTTATTATATTGAATTTATTATGTAGTTAGATAAAATATTTAATACATTTTTTAATAATATTGCAAATATTTCAAGTTGTGTTTACAATATTATAAAGTTTGTAGAACATAAATACACAAGGCCATAGTCAGAAAATTGTTTAGGAAAGGTTCAAGACATAAACATCTTGTATTCACAATATAAAAAAAAGTTAAATTTAATACTTTTGTATCGTTAACATCATTGCTCAAATATATACAATACACCATATATACTTCTATTTTTCACTCATGTTTTTAAATATGACTTTTATATTATATAGGTATATGTATTTTATTGGTTTGTTAAACCCTATATTTAATCTATATTGTTATTTTATAGTATATGACTGAAAAAATTGGCGGGGTTGAAGGAACAAAACTCGATGTGGATTTCGTGGATATGGAAAGAGTAAGTATATATAGTCGTATACAATATATTATTTTGTATTAAACGTATTCTGTACATCATACAAATTTGAAAATGTTTGGGTTTAGAAAACGGACGTTACTTATGAGTTAGTCGAAGAACTTCAGATGAAAACCAAAGAATTTTTGCAGCCCAATCCTACGGCTAGAGCCAAAATGGCAGCCGTAAAAGGAATATCAAAACTCAGTGGTCAGGCAAAAGCGTCCACCTATCCGCAAGCGGAAGGGACGCTTGGTGACTGTCTACTGATGTATGGCAAGAAGCTCGGCGATGATAGCTTGTTTGGCCATGCACTGCAGGAGATGGGAGAAGCACTTAAGCAAATGGCTGATGTTAAATACGCATTAGATGACAATACTAAACAGAACTTTCTCGAACCTTTACATCACTTACAAACCAAAGACTTAAAAGAAGTTATGGTACGTATAGAAAATAAAATAGATTACGCGCAGGACGTAATTAAAAATATAATTTTGTTTAGCATCATAGAAAGAAGTTGCAGGGAAGAAGATTAGATTACGATTGTAAACGTAGAAAACAAGCAAAAGGTTTTTACATTTTCGTTATTAGTATTAGTATTATTATTGTTAATTTTTTTTGTTTTATAGGTTCGCACGTTAGCGATGAAGAGCTGAAACAAGCCGAAGAAAAATTTGCAGAATCGTTGCACAGTGCTCAGATCGGAATGTTTAGCTTGCTCGAAAACGACGTAAGTTATTTATAAATTATTATTATAGAATGATATACATATATTATATATCCATATGTGTTATTTTGAAAGGTATTTATAGTTTATTTTAATTTACGTGGTTTTTGTAGAAATATAGATCTAATATAATATACTCAATATGAAATAAGTTGAAAGAACACGTTTCCCATAATCATATTTCAGATAGAACAAATATCTCAGTTAACAACGTTTGCAGAAGGTCTTCTCGAGTACCATCAGCAGTGTTCCGAAATTCTGAAATTGGCAGTTATGGAAATCCAGGAAAAGTATGTTGGAAAATGAGCACAGTATTAATGTTATTCTTTAACAGAGTTTTGATTGTCGATTTCTATATTTTACAGGCGTGACCAAGCCGCCAGCCGCCCGAAATTAGAATTTGTGCCCAAAACATTGAACGATCTACATCCAGTTGATATAATTGCGGACGATATTAATGGTAAATGATTGCAAAGTATTATCTTAATTTCTCCTTTTAAAAAATTCATTATGCCCTAAAATTATTCTTATTAAAAAAGTAACTCTGAGAAACCACGAGAACCACCTATAAGAATTGCAATGTTGACCTTTTAATATATCGAATTACCTATATAATCGACTATATAACCAGCTATGGGTTATACGGAAATGTGTAACACAAAAATAGAAAAATATGCCCCACAATAATTGTTAGTTCTTATACTATTTATATATTATAGTTTGTAGGACGTGCAGGGATTTCGTAATACCGTTTTCTAGGCTTATTTTTTTAATTACCTATAGTATTATACAATATAACGGTTTTTTCAGACGAGTACGAGTTGATGGAACCACAGCTCGCACACGTCAAAGGTAAAAACCAAACAATATGAGTATCTAATACAAACATTCATTATTTACCATTAAAATTAATATATTATGCAGTGTGATAGTTTGGTTTTAACCTATAACACATTGTATTATTTTGTTGATTAATACGAAATACTATCATAGTTTTATAGTATATAAATAGCTTTTTATACATAATATATAGATAACCTATAGTTTACAATATCTATTATTAGATCCCAAAGTTGGCTTTTAATTTTGATCGTGTTTAACTGTTTATCCGGATGACTTTTGTTTTTAGAATTTTAATCTTATAATTAATATAAAGATTACATAATGCATTTCATTAATTTTTGTAGTTATTATGATTATGAAATATGAGGTATACAATCAACCAGTATATTGTAGATTTGTTAAGTATAAATAATATTGTAAATATATAATTTTTGATAATTTCATAAATTCGTCTTAAAGTCAAGTAGAATTTTTAATTGTAGAAAAAATCAATTTAGAAATTCTATATTTTTAACGCGGTTTTTTGTATAAGTTTTAGGCGTGTTTGTAATAATTTGATTTTTTGTATTATATTTTATATTATATTCCATTAAATTTCTGGAAATGTGCAAGGCGCTCACCATCAAATAAATTACTATTTGTCTAGCCATTACATTCAATAATTTACTTTATTACAGTGTTGTTTGGCTTGCCTACCTACTTATTTAATTTACGTGGGCTAAAATCGTTGACAATGCAACCGCATTTTTAACATGTCCTTATAATATTGTTATAGTGTTGCTGCTTTTAAACTTTTAAAGCTTATTGTTATACTATATACCTACGTAATTAACAATTACCTAATAATATATATTACATAACCAAACGTGCTTTTATTAAAATGCTGAACTATAAAACATTAGGTAGCTCACGAGCTTCATCCCCGACTCACACAAAGTCTCACACGCTGGAATTGTCCGGAGCAAACCATCACGATAACCAGCATCAACAGCAACATCACAATGGTACCTATTGTTGTTTAAGCATGTTTTATATCTAGTATTGCTAATTAATATTTTAATTGCTATGGTGCTTAATTAATATTTGAATACATTATCATTATGATAAATTACGTTGAACCAGTATTTGTTCTATTGTCTATAAACTCTTTTAAATTACTTGTTGGGGGCTGTTTATCTGCCTGGACTGGCTGGACTTAATACTATACCCTTCCTAACTTTGAATCTTACACTTCTTCCATTGAGCAGTTGATATCCTCTTTTAATCCATGTTCTGTTTTATTATGTGGTGGTTTCAATACCCCTCATGGTTTACCCAATGAATATGGTAGTATATCTTTTAATTTCAAATTTCAATGTGTTGTGCGTAAGCAAGGCTGCTTCATTTCTTATTTGTCCTGATTCTTATGATACCCCCATCCCCTTTGCACATTAAGTATTCATTCCTGCCTAACATCTAAAGTCATAACTAATATAATATATAAGTCATAACTATATGCACATTGATGATTGATATAACACCGTGATTTCAAATTAGTTTAGTTTCTCAATTTTTAAACACTTTTGATTGAGCTAATACTTTTTTATTTTATTCCATTAATGATGCGGCTACTGTATTTAATGATGCTCTATTTAACGCTATAAATAGATTTATTCCTCTTAGAATATTTTTACCCTTTAAATTTCCTCGTTGAGTTTCTTTTAACCTAAAAAATTTGATTTTTAAAAGAAACGTGCCCACGTAGGAGTTATATTATTTAATAAGCACTGAGAGCGCATTGTCTTTTTGTCCTCCTAATTTCTGAAAGTATATTAGGGGTTTAAAGCAGAATCTGCCGATCTCTTCGTTTGTTCATCATAATAACGTTTTGTTCGTATTTCTCCTCCGTCTTCAGCCAACTACTAATTTGTACGCCTTATACTGATTCCTCTTGTAGTGTCTTGCTTTTTGACCTACTAGCCAACATATCTCTTACTCAGAATGATGTGCTTCTTGCCCTTTAAAAAATACAGTATTAAATGGACCAGATGGAATATCTACTCGCGTTATTTATAATTGCTGCCATTCAATTATGTATCCTATTTTTTTACTCTACCGACGCTCTTTTGATGAAGGTATTTTCCCGTATGTTTGGAAAATCTGTTCAGTAACCCCCGTTCTCAAATCTGGTGATCCATCTAATTTTAAAAATTATAGATCTATTTCTATCATATTTCATTTAGTAAAACTATTTGAATCTCTTCTATTTTCTTGTGTTAAAAGAAGTTTAAATCACATAATGATTGATGATGAACATGGCTTTAGGCCTGAGAGATCTACAATTACAAATAGTATTGTGTTTTCTTCTTTTCTAAATGAATGCATAGAACGTAGAGGTTAGGTGGATGTAATTTTTACTAACTTCAGAAACGCATTTGATGCAGTTAAACATAGTCTCCTATTAAGAGAACTGGAACTACTTAGTTTATGCAATCCTCTCTATTCATGGCTCAAATCCTACCTTTCAGATAGAAAACAATTTATAAAGGCCATTGAATCTGCATCTGTCTTATCAAATGTTCCTCTTTGAGTTCTTTCTTTTTATCATATTTTTTAACTTTATAAACAAATGGGTTACTTAGGCGAAAATCCTTCTATTTGTTGTTGACATACATTTTTTTTTGAAATTGACTATTCATAGCTGCACACCTTTTAGACTGAGTTGTACATCTTCTTTTCGTGGGTTAATCGTCTTAGCTTAACAATTAATTTAGATAAGTGTAATGTCATGACCTGTTCCAGAAGTCGAGTTCTCATCCATCGTCTATACCACTTAAATGGCACTCCTATTTATCGTATGGTTCTTCTTAAAGATCTCGGTATTTTTATTCTCCGTTAAGATTTGAGCATCACATTAATATTACTATTTGTAAAGCACTTAAGATCTTGGGCTTTCTCAAACGTAACACTAAAATGTTTCTTCGGCTTCGTCTCTTCGCTCTCTTTATTTCGCCTTCGTCAGATCTGTACTCGAGAATATGATAAAATAGTTTGGTATCCATATTTGGTTAAAGATCAATTAAGAATTAAGCGTACACAGAATAAGTTTCTCTCGTACATTTCTTATATTCTTAAAATTGAACACCCTCAACATGGCTTCTTCCTTATTCGCAAGTGTCTTAATATCCCCACTCTTTCTTCCCATCATATTGAAGTAGATCGCTGTTTTATTACCTCACTTCTAAATGACACTCTACAAATCTGAATTTTCTTTCTGTGTTCCTACTCATCATATTAGAGACCATGCTCTTTTTCATATTCCATCCTACTCCATATCTAATGGTCATAACCATTCATTGCATAGAATGCTTCGCCTATTGTTAATATTTATTTATTTAAAAATATTGTTCGTTCATTTGTCATTATAATTACTGTTACCTTTGTTTTTGTATATAATATTTTTTTTATTTGTAAAATACTGCATGGTTAGGCACTGATTAATCAAATTTTTTTCATTTTCAAAGTGTCAAGAAGTTATTACGTGATAAAATATTTTACATCAATAATCTTATAGGTAAAAATCATAATTTATACTACGCTAGGAGAATATTGATTGGTTTCAAAATCATCGATCTATAGTCATATGGATTATAGCGATATATATTTCAAATACAGCTATATTCAGATATCTTCTTTTTTTTCATGGTAAAATTGATATTAACACTTTTTTATGATACACGAAATTATTCGCTAGTACCTTTTTATATTTCGAATTTTTGTTTCAAAACCAGCTAGCTATGTAAAAAAACGGGTTGAAATAAAATCAGCTATATAAAAAGATAAAAATATAATAGAACTTTTGGGACAATCTTTTTTCGAAACTCGCGATAGGCATCTTTATACATCATGTTAGTGTACTCTTGTATCTATCTATCTATCTATATTGTTTTCATATTGATTTTAAAATCGTACAGGCTAAATGATATTGTCTATTTCGTCGTTTTTTGTGCTTTGTGAAACATTAAAAAAATTGCTTATAGATGATTTTGATACTATAAAGTATAAACGTTTCATCTAATCTAACCATTGTAACTATCTATAATAATAGTTGGTAGAAGTTATACAACGTACACAATTATCAAATTTAACAGATATAATAAATATTTTTAGTTAAATAATGTATTTTTACTTTTCACTTAAAATAGCATGAAAATAAATACATTATAAACTCATACCTATGCTCTATATAGATATAATTTATTGCATAATGGTAAAATTATATAGTTGTAATAATACAATTATTTGGTATATCTATTGAATAATAAAAGTGATTACCTACTGCAGATTGCTATATATAAATCAATGTTAAAAATAATTTTTAAACACTAAATTGTAAATTTATCCCGACTACATACGTGTTTTTTTTATCTTTGTTGGTATAAAGTAATAGTTTCTCCAAAAATACATTGTATTAGAATTCTCCGACTCATTCTATCGATCTTTAAATAAATTACTATTTGAAAGTCAAATGCATAACATTCTTAAAAATGTATTTATAATGTTTACAAATATTTAATTTGATCGAAATTTGGAATATATATAAATATTAAATATATATTTGTAAGTTCTAATGATCAAATTACTATACCAATTAATGATTTTTTCTAAACATATAATATATTAAGTATGTTTGTATATAGTGTAATAATAATTGATTGATGTTTGTGAACGCTTTATTTTATTTTATTTTTATTTTACATTAACATTTACTCGTTTTCTGTAACAATTTTATTTTATTTAAATGTTTTTTTTAGCATCTCCAATTTCTTCTCCAATTAAGTCTGTTCAACGACAAATACCACGCAACTCACCATGTTGTAATGCGTTGTACGATTTTGAGGCTGAAAATCCTGGAGAATTAGGATTTAAGGTATGTGTTAAACAGCAAACACTATATATTATAATCTAACTCCCAGGAGCAAAGGGGTAGTTTTCTGTACTTTCTAACAAAGGTATATATATACGCAAATTATAATTAAATCTATACTTGTACAGTATGTATTATTAAAATGGTTATGCGAAACCCTCGAGATAGAATAACAAAGTAGGTATAAATTATAAAAATTATCGGAAAATAATTTTTAAAATTAAAAGAACTATTATAAAAATTTATTTGTAAAATTAATTATTATGTTCCACGACGATTCGAACGTATAAACTCTTATAAGTTATGCCTCCTGGCTCTTATATAACCCCCAACAACCATCAACATTTAATAAAATAAACATCTCTTTTTATTTAAAATAAACAATTAAAATATAAGTTTATAAATAATACGTGTATATTTCACTATAGGTAATAAAATGTAAACAAATTCGCATACGAAATAGATACTTAAATTTATTTAAGATTTTGAAAAAAATATATATTTTACATACGTTAAGTTATCAAGTAAATTTATTAAATCCTTATTTTTTCCTACATATTCCTACATGACTAGACAAAATTGACCCTTTTAAACTTAAACATTGATTACTAAGGTTAATTTTTAAGTGCAAACCTGAAATGCACATTTAAAAAACTATCCTTAAAAATATTCGAATCATCAGATTTTGAATTTTTAAACTTTTTTTTACAGTTCTATTGTCGCAAAAAATCTCGATATCTTGAATTTTCCATTAATCTCCTCAATAGCTAAAATCATTTTTTGAATTTTCAATTGAACATCGATTTTATGGTTAATTTTACATTCTGAGTGAAGTGAGAAATGTAGGTATTGGTTTTAAAAGTTATGCGTTTTTTTTTTTTTTTGTATACATTTTTTCGGTTATACGAATTAAAATATATAATATATTTAAAATAATAACAATACACTATTTTCCTGCTTTAATACCAACTTCCACTATCTGTATCTGGGCGACTTTTTTTAAGATTTAGCCCCGGAGGCTGAAATTCATATACACGATGTTAACATATATTATGATATATACGGCTATTTTATTTCAGTAGTAAAATCATAATTATTTCTATTTTAAGCATCCCATTTAGAAAATATAGAAGAAATATACGGTAAAATATTTGTAAAAAATAAGGAGTAGGCGGTACTCCGTCCCTTCGTGTTCTCTCCCAAATCAAGCCCTATAATATTATATGTTCGATTTTCCTATCACATGCTAAGTGTTCGAATAAAATACTTATTTTCTTCGATAATGAATAATATATTTGAGGCAAAAATAAAGTTTTATGTTTTTGTAATACGAGTACCTATATAAATTGGTGCAGCTGATATCCAATGAAAATTTTGAAATAGCTCATGAACGTATTATGAACAAATGGTAAATTTTACACATTGCAATTTTGGGATTAGGTATATACATGAGAATAAAACTAATAATTATTATTGTAAAAATAAATTATGAAACGTAATCATACTTGGTTGGATAGTTGGCTTACCCGGAAGTTAGTGTCCCAACACTACCAAACCATGAAATTACTCTTACTTTACTTGTGGAAAACTATCCTGTACCTACATATAGTGTTCCAAACTTCCGTGGGACATATTATAATGTATAGTGATCGTTTTAAAGTTGTGAAAATATTCAAATATTATACACTACACCGTGTATCGTCAATATTCAAAAGTAAAAAATAATATTTTAGTAATTCGACTGAATTAAAGGCGTGATAAAAATTATTAAAAAGTTACAAAACTGAATTATTTTAAATATATATATATATATATATATGGGTATATGGGTATATTATGTATTTTTTTTTTCTGGACACAGGAGGGCGAGACTATAATACTGCTGAACAGGGTCGACGAAAACTGGTTCGAGGGCAGCACCAACGGCCGTACGGGATATTTCCCGATCTCATACGTACAAGTGATCGTACCGTTGCCGTAAACACGACACCCCGCCCCCGTTTACGATGAGACCATGCCCCCTCCACAGCAACACGACGACGAATTCCACATATTTATCCCACACACAAAATACAAATACAACAGCAGCAACAATACGTATAATATATATTTTAATATAATAATATATTATATATTTTGCATGTTTGTGCAGAGAGAGAGAAAGAGAGATGGAAAAAAGTCGTCGTGAAGTCGCCACGTTAAATTTACATTTGAAACACTTTTGCAATAAATATTCATAATAATGACAAGAAAATTAAAATAAAATAATCAATAAAAAATTACCAACAAACAACGTAAATTATATTAATAAAATTATAATATTATTACCTATATATTATTGTAACATGTTATATACTCGTTGATTCCATTCGGTTTTGTTGTTCATGTAGGTATTCTTTTAATACTACGCTACTACTATACTAAGTACTATTATTAATTATTATTATTATTATTGTTATTATTATTATTATCATCATCATTATTATTATTATTATTATTATTATTATTAATACCTTATATTGTATTCATTGGCGGAAAACGACGTGTCCCGTGCGTATCGTATAGTATTTTATATTGTAATAATTGTGTCGTTTTTGTTTTTTCTTCGTTTTAGTCACGAAACATTTTACCTCACGCGTTAAACGTGCGAGCGCGCGCGCGTTTTTCCCCAATTTTTAGCGGTATAGATTTTTTTTTCGAATTTTGTCAATCGATATTATAATAATATATCGTTACGTTTATCTATTCTCTTCGCCTTCCGATTTCCCTTTACCGCATGTTCCATGAGTTTTACTGTTGTGACGCATTTCGTGTAGGTATAATATAAATTGTTCTGTTTGTGCTAAGTATTTAAGCTCAACTTATTACGTGTTTTTTGTCCAACTCGGTTTACGTTTCCCGAATGGAAATCCAAAATTATTCGTCTACATAATAGGCATTATATACCAATTAAGTTATTATTATTGCTATCTATTCGTTTTTTTTTTTTTTAAAAGTATATATTATTATTATTATTATCATCAGCATCATCATCATCATCATGAGTTATATCATAATGACTTTATATAATATATATACGAATATATATACGAAAGAAACTTCTTAAAATTTCGCTTGTTACCATATTTTGCTAAACAAAATTTCTGTAAATAAATTTTCTGATAAACATTAGACAATAATTAATATGTTAAATAATTCAAGCGAATATTTAAAAAACTTTTATGTTATAAATATTTATTATAATATAAAATATATAATATGTTATCATTATTTGTATTAAAGTGTCGAGTGTGTATTTGTAGTGTAACCTATCTAAGGACTTTAATAAAGATTATATTACCTACCTAAATTATACCTTTAAAATTTTGAATGTTTTACTCTCAAACAAAAACTATGTTTTTAATATTTCACTATATATTATACTTTACGGCTATGACCATTCTTGTTCTCATATAATAATTTATTTATAAAAATATAGAAAAATATGTTACTCCTAATAAACATCTCTATCACTAATAAGTTATAAACATTTTATCCTATTGAGTGTTGTTATAAACGTTGGACGTCTTTATATAGTTATGTTGTTGTATACTTACTTCCAATGTATTACTAATATAATAAACTTTTCATTTTTATGAAAAAACAAAAACAAATATAGTCTGAAAATTTACTGCGTTTTTTGGAAATCACATAAATTGTTTTTGTGTAACATGTCCTTTTCCTTTTTATATTATAATTATATATAAAATATATAGGTATGTATATCAAAATGATTTATGTAGTTGTTTTATAGTTTTTGTTGTTACCTAGTTCTATAAGGTTTTATACATTTTTATATGTTGTATTCAATTGAATTGGTTCAATTACAATTTACAAGACTTCTATCTCTACAAACAGTAATTGTAAATTTTAAGCAAAACACTTGGTTTAAAAATGTTGTTTTTTTAGTATGCCCGTTAATACTTTTCTAGGCAGTATAAACTAATGAGTATTGAGTAATATCATGGATTAATATCATTAATATCATGAATTGATGATGGACAAAAACAATGTCAAATAAGTACATTTATTTGATAACAAATTGATAGGATAGATGAACACAGCTGGGATACAAGGTGTCTAAACTTATTTTTAGAAATCTAAAAGTTTGTATATGATGTATTTAATCATTGTAAAAATTAAAAAAACAATAGAAATGTTGAAAAATTGTCAGGGCTATAAAGGACCTCAAAAACACTTCAAATGTATGACTATGAACAGTGACCATGTATTATATATATATTATAAAACTATTTTTCTGAGGAGTATTTTAGGTGACAAAATAGAAATTGTTTGGAATGTAGTCGGCATAATCGGCAATTAAAAAAAAGTTCATGACTTTTTTTTTTATTTACCATGTTTTGAAGGAATATTTCAGAATGTAGTCGGCAAATTATAAAAATTGTTCGGCACCTCCACATCCAAATAAGCCCCCCAAGTTGTGCTTATAGGTGGGTGGGTTAAGGAGAGTTTAATTTGCGACACGTTTTGAAAATACTCTGTGCGTCACTGGCTATGAAATATATATAATACATATTATGTGTATAGTATGCACTGTATACTATCTATCCCAGCTAAGTCTAACCTCAGACAACGACCAATTTTAGTTCAGATTATGTGAGACCACTCCCATTGTTGAAATAGGTAGTCATTGACACACAATCAATAATAATCATTCGTTTCAGGCATAAACAATAAATGCGTTACTCATGATATTACAGTGTTTTTCATATGAATGTGTGTGCTCAGCAGCTGTTGAAACACTATGACATACTAGTCCAGTATAGGACAGAATACAGCTAAAAACTTGTAAAAATATACCTACTAAGATACTGTCACCACCATGCATAGTAGGGTGCTGCCTGAGGTTAGAATTATTTAGGACAAACTAAAAAAAGAACCTTTTATAATAACAAGTTAAAATTAAAAATCAACTGACTTAAATAATATTTGTATACAGGTATACTCATGAATTATATTAAAATAATAATTTAGTCAAAATGGAATCCTTGATCAATTAATCACCTTCTTATGACCTGGAAAACTTTCTTTTTTTGGTATTTTAATAACACTACTTGTTTGGTGATTTTCTCCACATTAGTATTTCACATGCACTGGTTTGTCTAACTCGGAACTTTACACATATTGTATCTTCAGTGAGCAAACTTCACAGTATTCGAGTTGAATATCATTATTTGAAAAATAGTAAAAACATTATTCAGAATATTGTGTCAAATATCAGTGAACAAAAAAATTTGAAAAACAAAAATTATGTTTTCTGCAATATTAATTATTGAATTGACTTGACAATCGAACATTAATAATAATAAATGTCAAATTCTGAATGATTGCACTTCTCGATATTTCTAATAACATTATCAACTCATTAATATTTTAACAGTTTGACCAAGATACAAGCATAGATTAAATACCGTATATTTAATCTATGATACAATTAAGGACAATACGTCTTTATATTTTAATTTTAGGAAAAATGAAAAATGTTAATGTTTAAATAATAATCTATAATGATTTTTCCAAAGTGTTGACCATGATCAATACTTTAGATCTCTTTGGCATTGGTAGGTAATCTATTGCTCTCTTAGCTATGTTCACGATTAAAGATAGACTGTCTATAGATAGTCTATCTTTAATCGTGGCTATGTTCCTATTTGTCAAATTGTTATCTCTATGTCTCTGTCCTCGGTTCATCCTCATTTGCCTTTACTCCTTCGTGGGGTATATTCTTCCCTTTGACTTTTTTGTCAATTCCACCTCTTCCGTTCTTCACCATGTTGAATTTCTCATATTTGCTGACAATATGAAACGGTTTCTACGCATTAATTCGATTTCTGACTCGTCAACTCCTTCAGCAGGATTTTAATAATTTAGTAGCTTAGAATGAGTCCTTCGGCCTCTCCCTGAACATTCCTAAATGTCCTGTATTTTTCTCTTCTCACTCATACTCGCTGATTAGTTTTCCTTACCATATTCATAGCGTTCAGATTACAATCCATGTCCTAGGTTTTACGCTTACCTGCAACCTTTCTCCAGTTAAACATATTAAAGAGACTACTGCAAGGTGTTCAAAGCTCTTGATTTCATCCTTCGCTCCCCTCCGGAGTTTCATGTTTTAAGATGGCTTAAACCCCTTAAAGCTCTATGTTGTGCCTTTATCCTGTAATTGAATATGGCAGTATTCTCTGGGACCCTTCTACCGCTAGTGTTCAGAAAAAATGTATTGCTGCTCATAGGCTTAATATTCCTCATCCTCACCATAATTACACTCCTGTTCTACATACCCTGAATATTTCTACATTAGTAGACCATTGGCATTCATTTGATATGTCCTTTTTGTCCAACCTTCTCTCTGCCAAAATTGATTCTCCTACATTCTTATCCCTTGTTAATTTCAGTCCCTACTTGCACTATTCGTTGTTCGGTCTCTTTCCATACTCCTCACTTCTCTTCTAATTTTCTTGAAAATTCTCCTTTAGTTCAATTCATGCAAACAGCAAATAGTATTTTTCTTTATAATGAAATATTTTATATTCTCTACCTTTAAATTATTACATATTTTCTTTATTATGTATATATTTATTAACTTATATTTTCAACTTACCCTATTTTTTATTAATAAAAAAATATTCATATTTGATTTACTCGCGTATTTATAAATATTCATTTTGTAAATTATTGGGGAAAATTTATTCTTATGTGTATAAATAAATACCCAGTTTCTATAAAATAATTTGTTTTTATTTAAAAAAAATTTAAATAAAAACAAATTATTTTGTAGAAACTGGGTATTTATTTATACATATAAATAATTCTACAAGTAACTCAACACAAAAAAAAAAAAAATTTATTCTCCTCCAAAAATAAAACCAGTTTGCCTCCAAATACTATAACGTCGTCACGTTATAGTAATAATTACTATTTCGCTCCCGTGTTTTCTTCTTCTTTCTTCGGTTGTAGTATGTTTTTTGCGTTTTTTGTTTCATTAGTTTCTAAATTAGTGCGTGTACAGACTGATGTCGATTTTGAGTTGGTCTGCCTAAAACTTTTCCTTTTAGACGTCTTTTTTGCTTTTATAAGCCTTACACG
>JAIPRL010006620.1:0-26553 GCA_025469235.1 Pemphigus obesinymphae
AAAAATGATATGAGTTATGTATACTACACCGAAGCTACGCTCAGAATCGTTTTATTGAATGCAATGATTTATCATTGCTTTCAAATTCAATACATCCACCAAAAGTACCCTGCCCAGTAGCGAAGTGAATCCACCAATACTGACACCCGACGAGCGAAGTGCTTCCACAACCTACTGACCGGCTTTTTTTTGTTTTATATTTATGATCACTATACACCTATAGGTAACAATAGATAATGAATCGAAATAATGGAGTTCGCACATGAAAAATAGCCTAGAGTGAAAGCAGATTTTACTAGCAAAACTGTTAATACGGATTCATAAAGTGATTTTAGAGTTAAAATACCTATTATTAAATCGATAGAAGGCAACATTTTACAGTGAATCTTACTGGAGATTGTTCATTTATTGCCTTAAAAAAAAGTTATTAAAGCTTGAAAAGTAAAAATAATCAAGTTTTTAAAAATACTATAACTTTTTTTAAATTATTTAATTTAAAACTCGAAATGAGATTCACTCCCAAATATTGTCCTTTTTCGATTTTATAATAAGTATTTTTGTTCTAAAATTACTTCAAAAACCCATTTTAACACTTTTTCGTAAATATGTTTTTATAATAAATATCGTGATTACACAACAATGAAAAGTGGTAGACACGGGACCAATTTTAAATGACATTAAAAATTATATTTAAATATTTTTAAATTATTATATTTTGATATTACCTAAAAATTTCTCAAGACTTCCCATACACAACCTTTTAAAAAACGGGTGTTCAGCAGTCTTCTTAAATATTGACCATATATTATTATAAGCGACACGCATGCGGCGTTCGACGATCTACGGTCAAATAAATGACAAACCGAAATCATAATAATATTATACGGGATATACGAAAATCAATGTCAGACATACAAAATCCGGGCAACTGCTTGCGGGTGCTGGTGTTGTACTTAATATATTGTCGTAAAAATAATAATTGATGAAATAACTGTTCGAAAAAACCCGATACCGACACACGCGCAATCTTGTACGTATACTTGAAAATACGTAAACCCTGTATATTATAATAACGTTTTGAACCGATTTATTTATTTTTACCAGAACATTTTTTCCAAACACTCAAACACTTCACGGCGGAGGAGTTATAAATTAAGAATTATGAAAAAAAAAAAATGAATTTTTATTATTATTTTTTTTTTTTATTCAAAAAGTTTTTCTTCGAAATAATTTTTTTCCACTACGATTGGATTCTTTGCGATTTCAATTTGAATTTCGCGAATTCCATCACGACCGGTTATTAGGGTCCGTCCTTAAATCCGGCCCCGTGTACCTACACACAATTATAATATATCCGTGTGAAACTAACAAATTTAATCTATAATTAACACTATATATTTCTATAGAACTATATATATATGGGTACACGCAGATTTTTAATCCTGCGGATCAATCGAAATCGATTATTGTATATTAAATGTATTTATATAAACGAATATTGTTTAAAATGCAAGTACACGTACTCGTATATATATATATATATATATATATATATATATATGCATACTGAAAAGCTCCCACGGCCGTCGAATGTGTAATATAGTTGAATGTTATATTTTATAGTTTCGCCCACGAATTAAGATATACAGGATGCCGAACGGTACCTATATTATCAAGTGAAGACAGAATAGGTATGTTCTTTTTTCCCAATTTCACTTATATTAGCGCTATTTTGTTGCGGTGGTGTACTGTGATATATACTAATACACCGTGACGATTTATTCGGAATCCGGGACAATTTTTCAATGGAACTCAATATTTTATTATTCTGTGGTGATAACCATGAAAAAAATGGTGATAATCGAAGAACTCGTGTCGACGATAACCGAGTTTTATTTACCGCATTAGTTCGAAAATGACCGCTGTAATCGTTTAGCGCTGCAAGTCAAATTGAGTAAAAAGAACATTTCAGACCGCGGGTAAAACAATATATATGATAACAGATCGCCGTTCGGCATCCTGTACATTAATTAATTCGTGCAGGTTTCGCCCTAATCGTTAGAATTTTCTTATAAAAGTACCTTATATACAGTTAAAATAAACGGTATCGTTATTGTACATAATTTATATATAGTTTACTAATTTTATACATTTACACACTGTGGCAGCGGTAAATTTTTCGCATGAACCTCATACCTACTGATATATATATCATATTTCGTGCGTTGTTTAAGGCGCACTCAAGACAGTATTGTATCGTTCAAAACCACTCATAATATATATTCGTATACGTATATACACTATATATATATATTATATATATATATTTTACACGAGTAGTGGTGCCGCGAACAATTTAAATTCATCGGACCATTGAAAATGTTTAATATCGGTATCGCCCAAATTGTATAACGCGCACCCACGAGTTTTCGTGTCCACTGTTTGTAATAGTTATCAACAACGTTTTTTGTCTCTATATAAATTAAACCATATATTTTCGAAAAACGTGAGGGCGGGCGACTGGGAAAATAACTGCGGAGTCGCTTCTAATTCTGAGCGAAATTTTGCTATAATATAACACAGTAAATGTGCAGAATTTTGATTCTTTTTTTTTTTTAATAAATTACCAAAGAGTTGTCAAAAGATTTGAAAAAATTCACGTAATATCAAATTTCAAGTCTTGTGTTATCATTTTAGATAGTTATAAATACCGTCTTGGAAAACTGCAGGTAATCTTTTTGAAGTACTATACCCAGAATGAAATTGCCATCAGAAAGCTCTTTCGACTTTAACTGAACATTTTCTACTCTAATTTTTCTATCCAAAAATGTGTATACTTAAATACCTACTTAAAAATAAATAGAATAATCATTGCATAAAATACAAGTATATTTGTCTTTTGATTACTTTTTGTACATCTACGATTAGATTTTATAAATTATGGGAAATTTTAAATGGTGATGGGTTTGGTAAAAACTACCAAATTATTGAAATCGTTATTTTTTTTATTTCAATTATAGCCAGTTAAGGTTCGTCATAATTATTATCCAAAAAATACAGATACTTTAAAAATGGTTATTTTTTTTGTTAAATATTATCATTATTATGAATTTATTATTATTTATTTTATCTGGTTTATATAGATACGTATATAGCCGGCGGGAAAGAGGGTTTAGGGAGTAGTGATAACCCTTTACTCAAGAAAAAAGCCGTCAAAATTAAGTTCAGTCGACACAGAAAAATGTTGATGATATTTTGGGAATATTTTACTCTACAAATATTTTTTTTAGCGCTGGCACTGCAGGTACCTAATATGGACAATCATTACTATGATTTTAGTAATTATATGCAATATGCCTATACTTACACTTTGATCATTATAAACAAAATAAAACCTAGTGTATTAAGTTTTATTTGTTGTAATAAGAGAACATTTACAATTTCTACACATTTTAGAACTGTGGGTCACTATTAGAATTTTTTTTTATCTAGGTATAAAGGGAACACCTATATATTTTTTTCGGATTATTTGTTTTCTATTTTATTCAATTAATATTAATAGTTATCAAAAACATTGAATAATAAATTATTATAATTATTTATAATTCTTAAGTCATATGTTAAAATTTTTTTCAGAACACAATAGTTGACAGTTTAAAATTAAAAAATACAAAATCTAAATTAATTTCTCATGTCTATACATGAACTCGGCGATTATCATCCGATAGTCAGTAGGTATATATGAATTGTACTTATATATATATATATATAGAAAAACGTCGAATAATAAAATACGTTTACATAATAAATCAGTCGAGGAACCATCCCTCTGTATCTAATGTATTATTCCAGTGATTGGCTAAGAATTTTGAATTTTTTTTTTTTTCATTTCTTATTTTAAATTGTTTTTTGAAATCATACATATCCAAATAGTAAATTTTTATTTAAAAGTTTTTGGTTTATTTTTATTTTTAACTTTTTAAGTAATTTTTTCATTTTTATAACTTTTCAAAATTATTTTCCACTAATAAATAAAAATAAAAATAACGAGTTTATTATTATTTTTTTCATTTATATGATCTAAATTGACTTTTTACGTACACCGATAGGTATACCTACATTATATTCAATAATACAATACTAAAAGAAAACAACACAGATCCTCTGCATTGCTTTGGGATGTCATTATATATAATTGCAATTATTTTATTACACCTATAAATCTTTATTGACATTGTAGTTCTATTACAATACACTCATTATTTATCATAACTTTATTGAAAATCAACCATCGTGTAAAAATTCAGAAAACCTTACGGTCTTTAATTTTTTTTTTTTTTTTTACAGAGGCTGTATTGTACGGTAAAAAAAATGTAATAAATAAACTCTAATATTCGTAATCGTATTTCGATAATGCCATATGATTATTATTTTTCGAATTAAAATAATAATACAATATGCGTCCAATATATAGCTGAGGACATAATATTATACATTATTATATATTAGCTGCTGCACTCATCTCTGCAGTCAGTATTCCGTCTCTATATGGGTAAGCGAAATTAGCTGTAATATAATATAGTGTGTAGGTAATTTTGTTGTCGTCAATATTGTGCGTTTTACTGTGGTTTTACAAAATATCAGGTATGTACAAGAAGGCAAGCAATCACACGGTTCAGGATTGGAATTGTTTTTAAAACCTCCTCAAGGAATGAAATGTATATGACGTGTCATATACATACATAATACGTACTTTTATATCACAATTAATCGAACTATATTTTACGCGTGTGAAACTAACAAATTAATAAAATACAGAATATTTCAAATCCACAAATAAACGAAACGATTGTGTGTGTGTGTGTGTGTGTGTGTGTATAGGTATATTTTATAAACGAATATCATTTAAAAAGTGCGTGAACGGACGCACGTATATGTACAATATATATGTATAATATGTAAGTATTCAAAAGGTCCCACGGCCTTCAACTAAATAGTATCGCCTTTATTATCGGCTATTGCATAAATATTTCATACGCACAATAATGAAAATGAACGGGTTTTTTTTTTTTGTTGGAAAATTATATTTCATAAAATACTTTGAAAATTAAACGTTATTGCGTATAGGTACTATACTATACCTACTGGAAATCGAAAATCTACATTTGTGGCCGAGATCATCCGTTAGATATATATATATATATTGGTCATTATTTGTGTGCATAGCCATTGTAAAATACTAAATAACCTTTTTTTTGCGTAAGCCCGAAATGACCCGGGAGACCTTATACGCATGTACATTGGTATATATCCATTTTAAACCCGAGATTGACCCGACAGAGACTATGATAATAATAAGCTATGATTTTAATTTCCACAATAATATTACAATAATAAAGAATATAAGTTATAAATCGGCTTTTTATTATTATTATTATTATTTTTTTAACGCATTTTCACTCAACGATTATTAATGTAGGTTTATAACTTATATATAAGGCATACCTATACATCTATAGTGCCCACAACGATATTAATGAATGAACACGGAGGAAAAAATCTCACTTCGTAGATATCATTGCTTATATAATTAATATCTAAATTGTTTAAATTGGATTATGCCTAAAAGTTTTATATTTTAATAATTTTATTTTGAAAATTAAACAATCCTAGAAACATCTTGAAATAACATAATATTTAATTATTATACATTTTATAATAATTAGACCAAAAAGTTTTTATAAAAAGTTATTATGAGTTATTTTGTATACAACAAAATACAATCGTCGATATTGTCTTTTTTAATATTATAATATTAAAAAAGTAGTTGCAATGATATAAATAATAAAAATTTCTAATTTTTAGGTTTCTAAACACAAATTTAAACATCAGCTTATATTCCTATTGTGTTCGTCTGTTCACCCAATAGTTACTAGTACATATAGTTACGAGGACCAATGTTCCTTTGATTACTAGGTAGATAGATATTATTTGTTTTGTTTTACAATATTTTTTGATTGTTGTTCAAAATATGTTTAAAAACTGGGAATTTAACACGCTCGCAGAGTGGGCTTTCCTAACTTGTTAAATTAGTAAGCTAATAAAAAACAAGAATTTTAAAAAGAATATTCACGGAGAAAATTAGATGAACACGAAAGAATATTCTATATATAAATAAAAATGATTGAATATCAAAAATACGAGTAATTTCTTGAGTAAAATAAAAAATTATATTAACTAGCTATATAGTTACACATCATTAACATAGTTATCGCATCTTTCGAAAAAACAATTGTCTTCGTTGGACAAACTATAACTGGCTGTATATATATAAAAATAAATTTTATTCCAATTTTTTATTTCAGATGGCTTGGAAGATATAATTGTGTCTGCAACTGTAAAAAATACGCTGTTGTTGTCATGGTCAATAGACTGAAAAATGCATTTTCAAATTTGAAATATATTTTTATTAGAAATATAATAAAAATATATAATTACTATTAAACATGAAAATAATATATTTTATATTATATTATATTATATATTATATTTATATTATATTATATTAAAAATGTTAAAAAATATATGCTTTTAACTTGCCAGTAAGTAAGTTTTCACTCCGTCCTTAATCCAGTGTATCGAAAAATATCAGGGCTTGAAACCGGTATCGAAAACGATATCATATATAGGTTAAAACCTTTACAAAATCAAAATCAAAACCGAAACCGGAAAAAGCAAATAACGGTATTGAAAATCAAAACCGAAACCAAAAAAAAAAGGATAACGGTATTAAAAATCAAAACCGAAACTGAAAAAAACGGATAACTGTATTAAAAATCAAAACTGAAACCGAAAAAACGAAATACGGTAGGTATTGAAAATTAAAATGAAATCAAAATTATGGCTGTATATATTTTCGACTGGAGGTACATATTAAAATATTAACACATCGAATTTGTAGTATAAAATTAGATTCGTTTTATTTTAATAAATAGGTACATAGAAATACAAACTACTTTTAATACCAGATTTTCATGATTGAATTTTGTTATAATTACGTATCAAGATATACCTATAGGAAAAAAATTTATTAATTTAATTAAAAAATCAAGACATAAAATATAAAATAAAAAAGTGAGTTTAAAATTAGTGTTGAAAACAGTAGGTATTATTTTGATATATTGGTTAAATTTTAAAATTCTTTCAAAATCAAAATTGAAATTGTAAAAACGGATAACGGTATTAAAAATCAAAACCAAAACCCAAAAAAACGGTATTGAAAATTAAAATCGAAGCTGAAAAAATAGAAAACCGGTAATCAAAATCAAAATCAAAACCGAAATATTTTTTTTCGGTTTCAAGCCCTGAAAAATATTAAGGAAGATATGGTGTAAAAATGAAAAATTTCTACTTCTATGGTGAGTTCTATACTTTTTTTCATGAGAACGCTATGCAACTAATTTAACAATAACATAATATATAATTTAACCAGGGAGTGGATACTAAGTATCTAACTAAGCCGATATCACAAAATCAGTCGCCATATTTTCGGATGCGATGTTCTCATTGTTTATACTATAGTCCATAATGGACACTATCATTACTATTCTATGCTACATATCATTGATAACTCAGAATATTATGGTATGAACCTATTATTCTGTGTTATAAACATAGTAAAAACAATGATAAAATCGCGTCCGAAAACATGGTGACTGATTTTGCCGCCATCCTATGCGCCTCGTATAAATTCTTATCAGTGATCATTCTGATTCTTTTATTCTGTGACTTAACTAGAAACATATTTAAATTTCAATAGGAACACTTTAACAAAAATCTTATTTGAATGTTTTCCAATTATCCACACCAGCACATAATTCATGTCTCCACCTAGAACATTCCATACATTTTAACCAAGTTTCTCTTCTTAAAATTTTTTATTTAGGTACTCATAAAAAAAACAATTTAAAATCTTTAAATACAAACGAGGTAAATTAAAACATTACAATTGTATTAAAATTAATAAAGATCATAAGATAACAACTAGAAACATATTTTAATTGCACTGTAATATACTGTATAATGTACTGTTTTATTTCCTCTAAATATGCATCAGAAAATGTGTTTTTGTATCTTTCACCATTAACAGGATAATTCTAAGAATATAATTATACAAATTATTAGATATTTAATTAAATTTAGAGAATAATCTAAACTGGTAATAATACGGATAATGAGGTAAGTTGACGAGCTCGTCAACTTACCACTGTAATTTACCCAAATAAATAATTTTTTCAAATCTAAATATTATAGTATAAATAATAAAGTAATTCAAACAACTCTTATATTAAAACAAATGTTAAAACATGCTTTTAAAGATTTAAGATATTATTAAATTTTACCCACCCGATTTAAAAATTGTACTCTCCTTTCACGAAATTAATTTAACAAAAAGTGTGATAACACAAAAAGGTTAATAGAAGCACGAATTCTTACCAGTCATTATTATCAACAAAAATAATTAATCCTAACTTCAATTTATATAATATTGTTATCAATCGATATTTCGGATAATATGTTGATTTGATATGATTAATTCGTCAGCTTACCATACTCGTCAATTTTCCCAGATCTCCCCTAATAAGTTAAGGTACAAAATCTTATTAAAAAAAAAAATACTTTGTTAAAAACTAAATTTTTTATCAAAAAAAGCAATCCTCCCCATATTACAAAAGTGAATGTGCTAACATGTAGTTCTTTCCAAAATGTGTAGATTTAAGTAGGAATTTGTGCAACAACCCATATAGATACCAGCCCAAAACGATCTCTATAATTATATTTTGCTATAGCTTATAATTATAATAAATATAAACAAAACAGATTTAATTTTAGCATAATATAATAATAATAAGGCTTTGGAAAGGCAGTTAAGAAACCATCTATATTTTTTTAATAAAAATGAAAAAAATGTGTAGGCACCTATATGAATTTCTAAAATGTCCAAATTATTTTAATAAATATTATTTTATTAGATACTTATTTTATGTACTCATATATGTACGAAATACAAACTTTCTATCATTAACTATATCTGCCGTACGTATATAGGTACTGCGTGTATCATTTATTTATTTGTCGAATGTTTCATGTACGGTAAAATTTAATTTTGAGCTGTTAACATGATTTAAATGTAATTTAACGTAAACTTACATAAAACGTGACAATATAACAATATATATTACGTATATTGAGTTTACGTGAAATACAAACGTGCGTACAGGTCATGTAGTTGAAATTTTGAAAATCCACCCGAAAGTTTTTGTCACTATATATTAATTAATCACCGTGTCTAAGTCATAAGAGATATAAATTAAATCTTTAAACTCTAATTGTGTTAAATTTTGTCTAGTACATTTTAATTTTCAACAAAAATAAATAAATTTTAATCAAATTATTAAGTTTGAAATTAACAAGCTTAATTATTATTATTTTGCGTAAATACTTTTGTGGTATATCTTATGTGCGTATTATATTATCATCTTGCTCTAAAAGTTAAAACCTCCCGCGTTTATATATATATACGTATTATTTAGCTCACTACACGCACCCGTTTAGCCGTCGGAATAAATATCTATCTCTTTCCTTGTTATTATTGAATATTTTATTTTTTTTTTTTTGCAACTATACTTACGAGACATAAATGTGGAATGATGAATTCATTGTAAAAAAAAAAAAAAAAACATATATATCAATCATATTACTATACTGTTACGTATATGTTTACGTGATATTGGATGGAAATGCAATGACTAAACAATAAATTGATGAAAAAAAATTATGACATTTGTACAGTTTAAAAATAAAACAAGTGGAAATGATTTGATAACGCTGCAGTCTGAGTAGTTTTTATTAATGTAATATATTGTCGAATTAAACTATATTTAAATATATTAATTCGTAAATTATTTAAATCACGACACAAATATATTATAAAACGTTTTAAATGGTTTGTTATAATGATTTCTTTTTACGTTACGAATATTTTCAAATTATTTAAAATATATATATATATATATTTATTTATTTGTGAATAAATAACATACCCGCGATATGTTTATACTGTAGTATAAATATTTTGTAACAAAAAATAATAGTGAATATTGGTTATAGGACTTTAGAAGATAGAACTTGGATAGGAAAACAAAAGCAAGAAAAGATTTAAAAAAAACTGTACATATTTGGTAAATTGGTATGTATTAGGTAAATAACAAAAACACGTCATATATACGATGCACGGGTAATAGCTATCCGATATATATATATATTAAAATACTATATAGATTTAAATGAATAAAACCCTATATTGTTATTGTCTGATCGGATTTCTTCGTATACTCGATGTCCCGATTCCGGACAATACGTCATATAATATTCCAATTTTATTGTTGTTTTGTCACGATCTACGTAAACGAAATTAAGAGAGTATACCCCATGAGAGGTTAAACCTCCTCCAAAATTTGTTTTAGCTCTCCAAAATCGTTGGTGTTTAATTTATTTTATGTAGCGTAGACCCAAAATGTACGCAGTGCCGTATAGCGATTACTTTTTTTTTCATTTTGGTGGACGGTTCTGTGGAAACATTTTCAGCAACATCTATTTTTTCTAGGATATCCCCCACTTGTTATATATATATATATATATATATTATATATATATTGATTTTTCAAGTGTTAGTTAATATATTATTATAGAAATAATAATATAGACACGAATAATGGTATTTAGAATGAAAATATACGGTTACTGTGAAATTGATTTACCATTAATGCACTGGAGATTTTATTACGAAAATTCTAAAACGGCGAAATACGAGGTTAAAATATCTAGGTACTAAAAAACAAGGCCTTAAAAACATTGAAATATGCAAAAATATGCTAAAAACAAATTTTAAATATTTATATATTTTATAACAGTGCACAACCGCGCGATTAACTAAAATAAATGTAATATGCAAATGTTGAAAAATAGAGTAGGTAACATACTAAATATGGCTAGGTATATTATTATATATTGTTATAATATTGCAGCCGACACAACTCCAAAACTGTATAACTTTCAGTAATTAACGATTTACAGCTTTAACTTTTATACACATTTAATTGATATACATAGGTACCTATATCGAATTTATTTATTTGTATTTTTTTATATAGTCATTTTTTTTTTTTTTTTTAAACATGCTTATCATTTCACATTACACGGTGGTATTTGATTGCTGAATTTTATGTAGGTTTTGACAAAATATATTACGTATAACCGTTTAAACTTTGGTGTAATAATATACAGTGATTGAATTGGAAAAAAAAGTAAGGACGGACTCTGAGCTTAGTTAAAAAATCTGCGTTCCGGGACATATCATTAAAGAAAAAGTAAGCCGTGGAGGACTTCGTCCCCCACACCACCTATCCAAAGTTTCTTAACCAATGGACATTTTTAAAAACATTTTAGATTATTATATAACATGGATAGAATAGAAAAATCCAAAATTTTTTTACATCATTATTGGGTTACATATTTTCAAGATAGCATAGTTTAAGAATTCCTCTTATAAAATGATTTAACACTTTTCCTTTTGAATGAATAATCAAGGAAGTCGACAATGTACGCCGAAATTAAATTTATCATTGATTTCGCCAGCCTTTTAGGCTTTAGCCGTTCACGGATAACGAAGATAATTTATTACCTATATATGACACGCCAATATGATTTAATAAGATATCAACTATTCAACATTTTATATCATGTTTTTTATCTAAAACTTATTACGTGATAAGGACAAAAAAAAACATTTATTTTCGTAATTTCACGATTTTTCCAAAAAAAATTATAATTTTTAAAAATGTTAAATAAAAATCAAAACAAACACTGCGTCCCTTGCGTTCCCCGATACATAAATTAAGGGGTACGCTGTTAAACGTGAAAAAAATGAAGAGTAGCTCCGTCCCTCCCCAAATCCACGACTGATAATATGCTATACATAAATATATTCGTGATAATTTACTTTTTGTATAAATATACGAACATAGATCTATATATGTGTGTCCAACAATTGTTTACAGAATTATGTTAAATTATAATATCGTTTCACTATATATATATCCCTTTTTTAAGCGGTTCCAGATATCGAACGTAATACAGTATTTCTTCGGTTTTCTATGCATAATAACATTATTATAATAATATCATGTGCACGCAACACTCGTCATCGTGTAAACAGTGCAGGACGTTTCGATTGTGTGAGCGCACACAATATACTTCATGAATGAATGTTTACGTATTACATTATTTGTCACTGGCATTTTTATACGTCGCCGAGGGTATTTTATATACATAATAATATAATATATAATATAAATTATCATAATGTATACACATTATACACGCACGTAATGATCGTGTGTCCTTCGGTCACACATAATATAATATATTATATAATAATATGGTAAAGTACAATAACGATCGGGATGAATTTTTATTTCACGTTCCAGTCATTTTCTCACATAATGTATTCGTATAATAAAAACAGAGGGAAATTATATTAAAAGTATATTATTGTATATAATATTATACGCTAAGATTATAAATCACGATAGACTATATATACATAGATACCTATAGATATTATTAAACCAGGGAATAAACTAAAATAAAACTAACTAACTAATACTAACTAACTAACTAACTAACTAACTAATAAAACTAACAAAAAAGTGTCTATATTACAAATTTACGGCACTATACATCGTGTTGCATATTGGTAAATCTATGACTTTGATAACAAATTATACGTGTAATAAAATTCCAATTTATGATAATATTTTTTAGGAACCCGAAGCATTTAGTAAGTATATATAATGTATTTTTGGCTTAAATACGGCAAGAGAGGTGTTTTATTAACACCCAAAACACTTCCCTTGGCTACGCCGGTACGTACGTATGTACATACAGTAAATATGACTTATATATGAGTACATAATATATACCGTATAAAAGTTAGTTCTTCTTCCCTAAGGTAACTACCGGATAAATCGAAAAATTCTATGTATATAGGTACCATTTTAGAGTCAATTTTCTATCAATATCGTACCAACGCCAAAGCTCTTTTTCGGCTTCTTCTCATCGAACATTTGCTTATACAGAAGAAAATAATTAATAAATATCATTGTAAAATCAATATTATGAACTATAGTTTCCTCGCTATACCTACCTATACGTTCACAGTCTAAAATGGAAATCACAATATAATATTCGTATTTTTTTTTTCTTATCTTTTTGTTTTTCTTTCTCGTTATTCTTTGTAAACACGTATCGCGCACGGTAACCAAAAGGAAACGATTTTTTTATTTTTTTTTATGAATATATTTGTACGTTCACGTCGTCGGTCCAACGTCGCGAAGTCACATTATACGTATAATACTCAGTGGCGTATTTATGGGGGGAGGGAGGGGCAATTTCCCCGGGGCATCACGTTTTTGTAGGCTGCAGAAAATTTAAAAAAAATTTCGAATAACTATACACATTATTGGTACATTGTTGGTGGAAAAAAATATAGGTATAGTACCTACCTTATATAGATGATCTTTTTTTGCTTAATTTTTACGTTTCGAAAGAGTATGAAAGAGTAAATTATTAATTATAAATTAGGGTAGTAGTTGACTTTTTTTTTTTTGCTTATTTACATTTTTGATGATGCATTTTGGTAGTACCGACATTTTGTTGCGTACCTGCGCCTATAATAAGGCAATAACTATTGTAAATACGCCACATTTATAACATTAATTTCTATAATTAGTAATGATAATTTATAATATTGTGATGTATAACGTTATGATATTATTATTTTTTTTTATACGCGTGTATATAAATGTACCTATACACACGGTCGTCGTCTCCAAACGTCAAACCAATGGAAGGCCATCGAGGTGTGGCCACGCGGAGCTGTCAAAACGCCCAGCCGCCGCCGCCGCCGCCGCCGTCTTGACGGCCGTAATGATATACACGCACGACGAAGCGTGTGTAAAATCGTTGTACGAGTCGGCAACACGTGTTCCGGACTTCCCACGTTATATTATTATTGCCGCATAATACCGTACAGGAACTTGAGAAGGATTATCCCGTACATTTTTACCGACATTTCTCGGGCCGATATATTATATCGTCTAATGGGCATAGGACGTATATATTAAATATAAAATACAACCCAAATCCACAAAAAACGTACTTTTTATCGCAAGCAAACACGGTGTTTCGGAAAACAAAAAGTTTCCGTCTTGAGTGCAAAACACAAACTATATATATATAGTCTACCGAGTCGAGTTATTCTAAAAATTCGCTAGACTAAACCGATTTAAAAATAAGATAAATCGGTTAATTTTTTTCCCACCATCATGTCAATACGGTTCGAAAATAATGATCCCCAGATTCATCCCCACCTATTCTTGCTTCCCCTAATTAATTTCCTTATCACATTTAATGTTATCGTATTGTATCAGCTGTTGTTTTATGTGTTTTCACTATTTTACCACAGTATGACACTTTTATTCCGTGACTGTTCTGTGGTTTTACCATGACAAAATAGATTTTGTCATGTGCTTCATCGCGGAAAAAATTGATATAGTACGTGATAACACCAAAAAGGGGGGGGGGTAAACCAATATACATAACGAATTTCTTACTAAATCGGTTTAGAACATTTTGAACCAGATTTTAATCACATCCATTATAAATGCACCAATATTATAAACCGGTTTAGTCTAGCGAATTTCTAGATAGTAGGTATCTGTGTGTTTTGCACCGGAGATGGAAACTCTGTTTCCGAAACACCGCGTTTGCTCACGACAAAAAGTAAATTATTTTTGTGTATTTGGGTTTTATTTCATTTTAAATAAATTATCCACGAGTACACTCTCATATAAATATAAATAATAAACAATAAATAACGAACGTGATATGTATATATCATAATATTATAATACAAAAAAAAATTGGTATAAACAGTGATCATTGGGGTGGGGGTAGGGTTGTGCACGGAAACTTCTCTGCCGTTTTATGACATTTTGAGAGCACCCTTATTAAATAATTATTTTTCACGGTATATATACGAGTCACAAAAGTTTGAGGGATCGCTCATATTTATTGAAAGCCCAAGAGTACCGTTTTTTTTGTTTTTCCGATTCGATAACTGCAGCCTGCAGGTATATATATATATATACGACAAATTAAAACCGTTTCACGAATTTGCCTAACTATATTATATATTTTAAATCGTAATAGGTATATTATATAATATAGTATAAATAAATTGTAATATACATCACCTGATATATATTTATATCCTTGGCTCCACCGTAAAATGACCCTGCTGCAGGGTGCAGCGATCGGCGGCGGTCGGCCGGGATCCCTTCAATAGTATGTTTCGTACCACTTCACGGCCATTGTAGTGAATGTATTATCTGTAACGGACCGCGTTGTTCCTGCAGGGAATTTATTTAAAAAATATATACATCCAAAGTTTATCGGTTTAAACAAAACAAAAAAAAAAAATACTTAATTATGTATATATAGATATAATTCGATTTGAACGGAAAATGTTCTTATGAAAAAAAATATTATTTATAGGTTTTGTAAATCATAAACATTGCGGTTTATAGCGTAACTATACATTTTTAGAACTTTTTTTTTTTTTATAGTCTTTTTTTTGAAACCAAGTTTTTCAGGATGGCGGACGTTTAACTTATAGACGCATACTACAAAACTGAGGTGAACGTTTCGAGAACCGTTAAAAGAGGGTTTCACGAGTCCATTTTACGCCGAAATAATACGCGTTTTGCCGAAAGCAGCAATTTAAGGATTACAAAAAAAAAAAAAAAAAAATCGACAATATTAGTTTTCAAAACTTTTAAAATATTCAGTTATTAGCGAGTATACACATTGTATTAAATTATTACTTGTGCAGCACATACGCAAATCTCAAAATCTATACGAATGAAATTCGCTATATGTAAAAAGCGAAAAATGGATAACGAAAATTTTACTAAAATATACGTACCTACCTACCTACCTTACCTACCTATACGTATTTGATGTTGAACGACGCACAAATGTACGTATCTTATCGCACGTTGGAACGTTCACACGCGATAAACTCGTATCCCGTACGGCAGTGAAATTTTCGGCATCAATGACTTCTTTTCATTACACGGCAGTGCACGAGAAATACTAATTAGAAATAACTTAATTATTATACGAATATCTGTGTGCATTTACGACCGCCGCGGAAGCTTTTCAGTAAGTATATACGGGCGCGCACTTTCCAAAAGATATACGTATATATTGATACGGTTTACACGCGGTCACAATCATTGTTCATTCATCGAACGATTTGAAATCCTGTATTTTTGTGTTAACTCGTTAGTTTCACACGGTCAAAATGGTTATTGATCGATATAAATAGTAAAGTATAAGTGTACTACGTTATTATATACGTGTAGGATTTGAAGACTATAATATTATATATACGCGTCAATCGCGAGCACCTATAATATTGTTCGGCTTATAATAATCAGCGGTGTTCCCGCGCATAGGGTGTACTTTTGTAGTATTTTTGAATTAATTGATTTATAATTAATATACGCCGTATACTCTCGTGATTGTTAATTATGTGTATACTATATATTATACGCGTACTCTCAAATCTCAAGTTATATAGGTACGCCGCAAAGGAAAAAAAATATGAGTACTCACTGAAAAAAGGCCTGAAAAGTAGTTTTAGTTTCTCACTCGGCTAATGCTCAGAGCTCGTTCGGCAAAAACAAAAAGTCGATTTTTTTATGTTTTTTTTTATGCTTATTTCAAGAAATATTAGGAGTATTTCGGAATTTAGTTGGCACCCCCCCCCCCCCACCCACCCAGAAATATGTCTTTGGCGGCTCGTTCTCGCTTAACGGTTTAGTAGGTATAGGTACTCTCAAAAAAAAATGTGTGGGAACATCGCTCGCTTATAATGTCATTCGTATCGTTCTATAATCAATAAAGTTACCAACGATTTGTTGATTATTATACGAGTACTATATATATATAATAATTTAAAAGGATAATTAATCGGTTAAAAATACGGTAATAATATTTTGAAGCCATATTATATAACATAGAAATTATATAAATATAGATATATATATACAAACATTAATGAAATGGTAACTAAAAAAAAAAAAAAACAAATACCTACTCAGTGCTAATTTCAAGTCGGTACCATTAATTTCGAAAATAATCATAATAGATTTTAACAAACACTGTTTTTCTCTCATTTTTACATCATTTTCTTAGTAGTTTTTTATACTTTTAATAAGCCACTGGGAAAACCGAAGAATGGCCCCTTACCCATCTATAAAGTATAGACACAATTTTTATATTATTTAAAACATAATATAATATACATACATACAAACAAAATACAAATATATACATATATAACATTCCTTTATCACTTCACTTCTACTCTGAATTTAAAAATATAAATTATTTAATAAAAATAATGTATAATTTATAGTCGATATTTACTATGTATATTGTAATATTACCTATAAATACGTAATATGTATGTAATGTGTATATATAGGTAATACATATTTATATTATATTATATTATAATTTAATTAATTTATAATTTTTTAAACTAATATTTCACGAATCACCAACATTTTACCACAAATTTAGATGTCTATACAATGTTCGTATAATATTTTCAGTACCTATAGCAATTTTGATTATGTTTATATACAATATATTCCTATACGCAGTGTGATTCCTTTAAAAGACAACATGAAATATTTCTGTCCGATGACTTCGGATTGAAAAGAGGTTTTCGGAAGGAGATAGGGAATACTAAAATACAAAATTTTTGATTATTTTCCAATTTCTAACCCTTTCAGCGTGCACGTGCGCAATACAAATTGCACTGTTTTTTTTAATAGCAACACCTATTTTAACACCATATTTAGATAGATCACATATTTTTAAGTCATTTTGATCTTTTAACCATGGCTCTAATACCAAAATTGTCTGATTGATATAATAAATTAAAGTATTAATATTTTAATTGTTGAATTTTCCAACGATTATCTTATGATTTTTCGAATTTCTATACGATTTCACCTATTTTTTTGCATTTGTAGGTTTGTATTCATAATCACATTATTTTTAAGAATTTATTCAACTTTAATTACACGTGTACAGTACAATTTTGGTCAATTTAATAGGAAAAATCTAAACAAATTGACATAATATCTATCATTTATATTATTTGTTTTTATCTAATGCCATATTAGTAGGTAGGTATTTGATTTTAATCTTTAAGGATAATTTTATTTGTACCCATTTTATAAAATACTCAAAATTGTACTTATCGGTTCTCAGAATAACGCTGTTTTATTATGTCAATTTTAATCAAACCATTAGTTAGTTATTTCAGACAATTGTATCACTATTAAGTAATTGCAAAGTATATTTTTATACTTTTGTATTATTTTACTATAATTTTAAGATGGCGAGTAATAGTGAAAAAGTGGATATGTTCTTAATGTATGGTAAATTTCGGCGAAATTCTCGAACTGCATCTAGAGTTTATGCAGAACGATATCCTGAACGATATCACCCTTCTCACAATTATTTTGTCCGAATTGAATCGTCTTGAAGAAATAATGGTGAACTACCTGGAAGACAAAGTAATAATCATCGAAATCGAAAACAGTTTAATGAAGAGACGAACAATCAGGAAGAATTGCTTGTATTAGTATACGTTTAATTAAGAACAAATATTAGCAGCCATCCAAAAGGAAGTAATACGCAGACTACAGTCATGTATGAACATTCATGGATTAAATTCTGAACAATTTATAAGATAAGTATTGGTGTTAAATAAATAATAAAAATAAATGATAGGGATGGTAGGTATGTCAATTTATTTAGTTTTTCCTTTCCTTTACCTAACGTATCAGATGAAAATAAATAAAAGAAATTATAAAATTTGTATCAATTTGTTTAGATTTTTCCTAAAAATTGACCAAAATTGTACGGTACACATGTAATTGAAGTTGAATATATTCTCAAAAATGATGTAATTATAAATAAAAACAAATAAATACATAAAAAAAAAATAGAAGAAATCGTATAGAAATTTGAAAAATCATAGGATGATCGTTGGATTATATCGTTTAAATTCAACAATTTAAATTGAAACTTTAACTCGTTATTGATCAGTGAATTTTGGTATTATAGGCTATATAGCCATGGTTAAAAAATCAAAATGACTTAAAAAAATGTGATATATCCAAATACGTTGTTAAAAATAGATGTTGCTATTAAAAATAGTGTAAGTTGTATTGCTCATGAGCACGCTAGCTGAAAGGGTATAAAATTGGAAAATAATAAAAAATTGTGTATTTTAGTATTCTCTGCTTCCTCCCGAAAATCTTATTTTAATCCGAAGTCACTGAACAGAAATATTTCGTGTTATCTTTAAAATCAATCACACTGTGCATATTTATATATTGTATATAAACATAATCAAAATTGCTATAGGTACTGAAAATGTTACATAAACATTATATAGGTATCTAAATTTGTGGTAAAATGTTCATGATTCGTGAAATATGAAAATACGAATTAAAAAATTATAAATTAATTAAATTATAATATTATATTATAACATGTATTACCTATATACACATTACATACATATTACATATATATAGTCGATATTCATGTTATATAAAAAATTGAAGGGTTATTTTATTATTCTTTTAAATATGAAATTCGTACAAATTTTCACATCAGATTTACATTAAAACAATTGGTATTTACGGAATACGTTTTTAAAATATTTCTTCATTTTGGCGTTATTAAATATTTTATTTCAGTTTATTTAATAAGAAAAAGTATAAAACACTTGAAACCTATATTATTCTCTTACCTTAATGAATAGTATGTTATACAAAATATACAATACAAAATAATTTATCTAATTTAATATTACTAACAATGCATAAAGAGGGTATGGGATATTATTTATCACTTTTGTCTACTTATAATAATAATAATATTATCGAATAATACCCTTAACCATTGTATATCTCTGTAAACGGTTATATAATCGTCCTAATATTTTAATACAGGTTATATCATATACTATACATATTACTATACATATAACACTTGTCACTTTCATCCGCGAGATAAAATCGATTTTTGAAAAATGTCAGTTAACTCCTTTACCCCACTCGACCCTTCGTTTATATTCCCAAGTTTGTTCTATAACCCTTTATCGATTTTTCCCAATATTGTCCTCTGGCATTTTTAATCTCACGGGTATTTTTTCTCCTATGATATTTTTCCCATTTACCTATCCATATATCATGGCGCCGGACATCTATATTTAATAAAAATAATTATTAATAAAATGTCGGACGCACTCGTATTATATCTTTGTACCGCGTCAAACACATATTATCATCGCCATATCGTTATGAGTTATGACATCCTGTAATAGGTAGATAAATCGAAAATTTCGACAAAAATATATTTTTATACATATAAATAATATTGAAATTGGTGGAAAAAAACAGGACTCAAGTTTAATTTACCGCACACATTAAGAATTAAAATTTTTTTTTTTTTTTTTTGACCTTACGTATTTACACGAGCTATTATTATTATTTATTATTTGTCAGTAGAACTTAGTTCCGAAGTTATGGCATTTTGAAGTTCATTGATTATCCATTTATTAGACGTGCAATGTACGCATTGCTATTAGGCCTTAGGTAGTCACATATATACACTACACGTTATGACCGGGTATATAATATAGTACTGCACAGTACACAATGGTAAAGTCAAAATTTGTCGGTTAGAATTAGTTTCAAAGTTCACCTATACTTATACCATTTATATTAGACCGGGCCACACATGATGGTCTTGCCCTTATACATAATCAATATTGAAAAATATTATTAAACTTCACTTTCGTTTCATCGCATCATCCTCCCCTCTCATCTGGGTCAATTTTTGTTGTTGCTTAGATTCTCTTTTACGTTGATATATTAATATTTTTATTATCAGTGATTATTTTATTTTGAAAAGACCCCTAGATCCAGTGGCAGACCTGGAAGTCGATTTTGTGGGAGAAATTAGTTACAAAAATTTTAACTAATGTAAATTGTAATCCTCCCCCCCTCACCGTAGATCTGCCCATGACTAGATCAAGTACGACCGACAAATTCTAATTTCACGTTTGTTTTTAACTCGTTGACACATGTATAAGTTCTAAAATCAAAAATTGAAATAATTGATGGGCGTGGTAATCTAGGCTGGTTTTAAAATATTAAGACGTGTACGATTTTTTTAAACTATCAATTTTACGGTTATCACTGTGTTTTTCAGCCTTGTTCGATGTTACGGTTACCGCGCGACAGTGTCGCGGTACGCAGGGTATACCAATCTTAAGCTAAATAAAGTCAATATTGATTCAATGACATAAAAAAAACTCATTTATAGTTCTTAAGAATACAGTATATCCTTTATAATGTATATAATTAAATATATTGAAATTTTAGTTACTATACTTTATAATCCATATTATAATATTGTATTTTTTTATACTGTCACGTCAAACTGTATAATATACGAGTAGAATTCAGTATATACGTGTTTTATGATCCAGTAATCTATCTCAATTCATTTAGGTAAATTTTAGATTCTGAACGGATCGTGGAATATCTTGAAAAATTGTATAATATCTAATTGTTATTTTTATTTTTTCTGGGCACAATTTATCTGGTGAAAAGAAGATGAATAGTAGGATAGTTTTGGTCTTTTAATAGAAAATTAACCCTATATAGTTGAGCGAGGAAAATATTGAAAAATTGTTATAAATCGAAAAACAATATTATATATATACCGAACTTTGCCCGGAATCGGTTTTCTTATTCAAATTATTTATATTTGCATTCAAACATAATATAAATAATACCTATGCTTTCATTATAATTTATAAATACACGATATCAGTATGACCACCCCCACCCCACACACACACGCACACACCATCTGCGTACGTTACGTTCACGGGATATACCGTGACCGCACGGTTCCGCGGAGGTAAAATTTGATAAGTGATAAGTGATTTTGAACGCCGGCGGTTCAAGCCCATATATGAACAGCTATATACAGACATTTGGTGATAAGTACCTACGTATAACGTCGTATATATGTATATATATATATATATTTTTTGTTTTTCGAAAATGTCGATGATTTATTCGTCGACGGCAGAGCCCAATTTAGAGGGGGGCTAGGGGGCTGCAGCCCCGGGCCCCTGTTCATATTTAATTATTAAATTTAATTTAAAAAAAAATTATTAAATGCATTACCACTTTGACTTTGTGTACAATGTACATGATGTATATCAGTAAACATTTGTTTAAATTAAAAACTGTATTTACACTTTTTTACTTATATTTATATTTTTAATTTCATCGTTTTATTTATATTAATCGTAATTAAATAATTACTTTTATAGACTTATGGTATAATTTATTTATTCCTAATCTTATTAAATAAATTGAATATAAAAAATCCATATAGCAAAAAGACTGCATTTATGATTTAAGTTGATAATTTAGAATTTAGATATTGATGATATTGATATTGATTTAGATTGATGGCCCCATCAAAAAATTAGACCCGGGCCCCAAAATTCCTAAGTTGGGCTCTGATCGACGGTCTGCATTAATCGAAATTAAAAAATTAATAATCTGAGGTAGTAAAAAAAAAAAAAAAACTCGTCAAATCAAAAATGCCATTACTATAGTGTGTATACGAGTTATATTGGGTCTACAACCAAGCTGTGTATATAGAGAGGTGTATAATATAAATACCTATTATACCTATTATATACAACGTGCAGGCGGTGGTCCGCGGGAATACATCGATTTATTTTTGCGCCCGTCCCCATGGCGGCGGTAGTAGAGCCCCGCTGGCCGGTCGGGTTGTGCGGTTTTCTCCTTGACGTTTTGTCGGGATCGTGGGAAACGAGAAAGAAAAAAACACGCACAGAACGTTGGGCGAAATAAAAGAGAGAGAAACCCAAAACGCATACGTTACAACACACAATGCAATATATAACATATTTATATATCTACGGGCTCTGTACCATCTATACCTCCTACACATGGCAATAATGGCCGATAAAATATATTTCACGAAAAATAAACGTGTGCTTTCGATTCTTTTTTGTTTTCCTCGCCCGTCCGAACGCTCGCACACCGAATATCCATTGTAAACGGCACGATAGTACACGTTATAATGAAAATGACGAGTACGTACGTGTAGTGTGTTTAAAGTGTAAACAGAAAAAAAAAAAAAAAAACGGACCGCCACTTTCGACACGACCATAAAATATTCCGTATAATTATTGTTGTTCGTCGGTTTTCTTTCACGAAATCCGTCACAATCGTTATTTTCAGTCGGCGGTTGTTTATATTATATACGCAGGTACCCTTATTATGCTCGGGGCACGGGGATATGTTTATGATTTCGAAAACCCTGGGAAATCCCTATTATCACGATAATTATTATTATATTATTATTATTATTATTATTATTATTATTATTGTCCACCGCCTTCGCACGGTTTCGTTTGACGTTTGTGTCGGCAAACCGTAATGATGATAGATATATTATGCAAACACTTTTAAAAGGGACACAATCCACCGTTACACGAGCGGAACGTGACCCCGTCGTATGTAGTAGGTCTCAGCCCGTTACAATGTATTATTCTCGTGTCCGTCATCGTATATGGAACAAAATGATATTGCGATCGGAAAGCCGGTGAAATTTACACATACCCGCTCCTATATTATATACACATAATAATGTGCTTAATATTGTTTTAAAATGGTTAACACGTTTTCAATCAATTTATTCACTGATGTGTCGAAAAATGTATTACACTACAATATTCCAAATTTACTGAATCGATCGGCCTAAAAATCACTTGGTCGAAAATTCATTTGAAATTTCGACTTGTGAATAATTGTGATTTGAATATTTTTTTTTTCAAATATATATAATATACATAATATGTACGTATACTATAATATGATTTAACTTTTGTCGGCTGTGTTTATCATCTGGAGACTGGAAGGATGATTAAATAAAAAAATGTTTCCCTTTATCCTCCTCTCTTGCAAGATCACAGCTATACCTACACAAAATCGCGCTTGTCAATCGGTCAAACCGTATATTATATTATTCTATATAGAACACAAAACAACTTTTGGAATTATATTGCATGATAAAAACTAATTTACACTGATTTTAGGTTATTATCGTATTATATTAAATTAAGAACTTTTATAACAAATATGTATAATAATAATTACAATAACCTGAAGGAATAACAACAATGTTTTGTTAAATCCTTCGATTAATCCATTGAAATGTTTATTTTTGAAATTATATTGTCGGTACGTATTTGCTCCATGTTATCAATTATTAGTTTATTCAATTTGTGAACTTGGCTCATATTTCCGTGTATCGGCGTTTTGTTTTCAGTCGGACGAGTTTGGAAAATGCTCGTTCACGCACGAAACACAGTATATATATATATAGTCATCGCCACACAGGCATTGCCCTTGGCCAACTATATACTTACGGAAAAAAAAATATTGATGCGCTCGCCGTTTAAAATAGTACCTATGAGTCGGGTCTTAAATCTTATTAAGTACTCCTATAAAAAATAGTACTTTTTTTTATCATTTTTAAACATTGGTAAAAAATCCAAACCCCCATATTTATTGAGGAAAAAATGTATATAGTTTTTAATTGGTTTTTTGAGTAAAAAAAAAAAAAAAGTCTCCAATCATAATTTAACAATAACTTATGTGTGTTATTCTGTCTATATTGTTTTAAAGTTTTTAATGTAATGTTTTTTTGATTTTTACAATTTTTTTAAGTACTTCATATAATATAATAGTGTTGTTCACTGATTGAAGAAAATATATACTATATAGGTACCTATCTACATATCATACAAATTACATACATTCATACAAATACCATTATACAAATTCCTGCTATTTATGTGCTAATTTTTCCCGTTGGTTGACTATAGTCGACTTAGTGGGTGGAATCGATACATAGCTTTTTTGAACAGTAACCTAGGAGTTGATAGTCAGCGGAGTCGATAAATAGTTTTTATAAACAATAGCCGGTGCAGTCGATATACGCCCTGTAAAATGTTTGAATATCGATTTTTGGGTAATTTCTAAAATGTAATCACTTAATAACTTATCAGTTGATTATTATTGATAATGTAAAGTAGAAAAAGATCAACAAATACAATAATTATTGTGTACTTAAATTTTAATATCAATCAGCTTATTAATATTTTGCATTTTAGATATATATATATATATATATATACGGACTTAATTATACGTGACTTTACAGTTATCACTACCAAGTTTCAATTCGTTAAAACTTTAGTTACAATTTATTATGATTTAATTATAATTAATATCATTAGATTTTCTTTTAAAACCTATTTACGCCTACCTAGGTACCTATTATCGGGGCTAATCTGTCTTCTGGTAGACACTCCATCACACCTCTTTAATCTATATAACCGTCTTCATTAAAAATACATTACTTTACCTTAACCATATTATCGTGTATTTTAAAATATAATTTATAAAAACACATATTATATACATTATTTGTAATATTATTAATCCTTTTAATTATTTTGTTTTGCACAATATTTATAGGTTAGGTATTGAATATTGATGTGATAAATAATACATTTATCTATAGGTAGGTAAACTTAATACTATATTATATATATTGGTCAAATAAACTGTTTGTAATTTTCATTTAATTTTTTCTAAAATATATGCACATATTAACCTATATATATATATACTCATCTATAGGTAAAAATATCTAAAATATACGAGTTTTAAATAGTGACTATTATATTAGGACTTATCAATATATATAATTTTATTTTTTGTACTTATTTATTGAAATTAATATTTTATATTTAGAAACAACAATTTTTTAATTATTATTTTTGCGTAATAATACCTCCGTATATAGAGTACCTAAGTATGTTATTATTTTAGAATACTGTTCGAGGAAAATTCGTTACAATATGTATGTGTGTATATGTATATGTATATGTATATGTATATGTATATGTATATGTATATGTATATGTATATGTATATGTATATGTATATGTATATGTATATGTATATGTATATGTATATGTATATGTATATGTAGTTAGGAACCGGATATCTCTCGCTCCACAGACCGGATCGTCACAAACAATCCGTTCAGTGGTGACGACAGCTGATTATACTATACAAGTAATATCCCCATCTGGAATACCGTACTCTGTTTTTTCTTTTTAAAACCAAAATATTTATTAAT
>JAIPRL010006621.1:0-26547 GCA_025469235.1 Pemphigus obesinymphae
AGGTTACCTATGTATGACAATATGCTGCTTTCATACAATATCTAATGGATTTCATACTATAGGTACATATCTTCTGTTTTAAAATTATATATTTGTGTTTTTGTTAGATTATACATTTTTGACTTGTTAAAATAAATAGGTACAATTAGATAATAGATAGGTACCTAACTATATAAACTGTATTGTTTTTCATATAATTTCATTAATTAATTACCTATATTTTTAGTTAGCAATACTATATAATAATAGTATATTATACATACCATTGGTACTATTGTTTATTAATTTAAAAATGACGAACATTCGAATTTTCGTATAATATCAGATATTTGAAAATCGTTCAATATATCAAACACAAATAAATTGGCCATAATTCATTCAGTATACGATATAATATTTACTTGCACGTAAAAAACCAGCTAACTATCAATAGGTAACCCACTATACGAGAACTACATATAAATGAATACATTCAATCTAATAATTAGGTGGAAAAAACTAAAAGGTATTGTTACTAGAACAATATTATATAGTTGAATATAATTTCCTATACCTAACCTATTTTTCTTGGACAATTTACCGATAACAATTTTTAACGGTATTATATGGTAGATAAAATAAACACAACTACATCGACTATATTATACATTTAGTACGTGTATGTTTATTGTAACTATTTTTTTCCGTGATATTATATGTATACAAATGCAGTTTAGGATTAATTATTATTTGAAAACTGGAAGTATTAGAGGTTATCCATTTCAAAATTTCTCTAGAAACCCTATCATACACCTTCTCTAGATCAATACACATACACAACTTTCTTTTCTTTTCTCTGTACTTCTCTACTACCTTGGGTTGCTGCCCTATCCTATTATATTTTTTTTTTTTCGTTGATATTATCTGTTTTACTTCTTTAGCCTATTGTCATGTTTACGTATCCTCTGTCATACTACCCCTTTACTCTCACCCAATGTCTTATTTAATTCGATTATATGTTATATACCCTGTGACTAGTCCGTATTTTCCAGTATTGATTCACAGATAGTAGGTACGTACTTACCCTATAGTTTTTATATCGCATAGTTAGTAATTTATTATAGTCATGTTTTACTCCTATTTTGAAGAACTGAATGTCTAATCGAAAAAAATTTTGATATAATCAGAACTCATCGAACCGACTTTTTGAGCTATTAGTTAAGAACGTTAAAGGTGATTACTGCGCGCAATGTTTTTGTATTTACGTTTTGACATCATTATCGTAAGTATTTTAGGAAACATATAGCTGGGTGATCATTGCACGCATACTAATGAGTAATGCCAAATATTAAACCTGCACCCTGTAACAGAATTTTTTAAATACGCTGGTATTTCATGTAATCCAACAGCGGTATTCGAAGCTGGGGAAAATTATGCGAATTCCAGTGATAATTCTGACCCAGAAAGTGATTTTCAAATGGTCTAATATGTATTAAATTTTTGGTTTCATAAAATAAACGATACGATTATATAAGCAATTGTGATTATGCTTATAACGTATTAAATTTAACCCATTACCTATCGGACGTGGTGTTTCACAGCAAATCTAGGGATATTTTCGATTGAACCGAAGCGGAGAAATGTAAAATAATAATATGTCGTTGTATGTAATACGAAAGAAACTTCAAATTTCTATAACGAACTTTTAAACTAAGTCCGACCGCCAAATTCCGATTGCATCGTCGTTTTCAGCGTTAAAGCCTACAATAGGGATTCAAAAAAAAAAAAAAACATTTTGAAAAAGGGCGTCTGCGAACCAAACTGCATCGTTTGTTCCGTAAAACGTGACGAATAAAAGAAATTCTTTTAAAAACGTTAATATGGAATTAATTTACGGCTTTTACAAAACGAAAAAATATTGTGTAGGTACGAATATAAACCGGAAATTCGGCACGTTCGCAGATTCCCCAACTCGTTCCCTTACGGGCGTTTGTTTATCGGTAAAACGAAATAGAAATACGATATCGCCTCACGGTCATTTCGTCCGGCGACGTCAGGATCCGCGGGCGGTGCCGGGCCCAATGTAGCTCCTCGTCGGTCGACGAACGTGCGACGGAGTGTCCGCGGACGCGTCACGCGTAGGTGCCGACAGAAACGCACGTTCCATGGCGGTGACCGGCTGTTCGAATGTTCCAGAAACTTCGATTTCGGGGTCGGGTCCCTCGGGCTCACCGGTGACAAATGGCATAATGTGCACCAGGGACGGGCGACTCCTCGAGGTAACCGGCGGGCCGATTGAAACGATCGCGGCGGCCCTCATACGATAAGGTATTATATACGTTTTGATTTTTCATTACCGTGTGAAACGTGGTAACGTGTTTTATACCTACGATGAACACTACCAATACATTATTATCCGAGTTTAATGTGGGCGTGTGTGTGTTTTATTGTTTGATTTAATTTCTCCGAGATAAAATTTATTTGGCCATTTTCACTAGGTATGTACCTATACTATATTTAACGTAAACCACCGTATAGTCGCGATTTTTCGACGATAAAAACGTTGAAAGAGACGATGTGGGGCCGGACAAAAAGGGACGCCGGTTGCCCATCACCGATATACACGATATACGTACGCACTACCATTGATTACATGCTGGTACATAGAGGGGAAATAGTTTTTTTTTCATCAATTTTGTCACTGCGCACGTCATGGTAAAAGTCACTTTTTTCGGTATTCTCCAGAAGTGGCTGTGTCCCTCCTCTGCCCTTCTAATGGGCACCGATGTACAAGACATTTAAGCCAAATGGGGGGGGAGGGTAGGTGAAACCGCGAAACGCTAGGTCCAATTCCCCGTGAATTATGAACAATCCAAAATTCGATTTTGGACTACCATTAAAATGTGACTTTCAGTTCGTTATAATACCTTGGCGTACAATGCATTTTGCCACCGGTCCGAGCCCGTTTTGTACGAATGCGCTGCATCGATACGAAAAGTTTCCGCACCTATTTGGCCCAGCGCACGCCGAATGCAGTGCGGCGCAAATGCGGCGAGGCGATAAAGCCACAAAACGCGCGCAAAGCGCACCAAATGCGACGCGGCGGGCATAACAAACTCGTATTGATTATAAAATATGATATTATTGATATTTTATTATTTCTACATAGGTAATATGATTTTTCAATATTTTAAATCGGTTTTTGTTATCTTAAAATATTACTCTATAATGGACACTTGATATAAATATTATAAAGTTATTTTACATTTACTTATGAGAGATAACTTTACTAAATTTAATGGTGTTTTTTTTTTATGTAACAGAGAGCACAAAAATACACATTTTTTTATGTTTTATAAATTTGGCTCTTCTTCATTTGCACATTCGTATTAAAAAAAATAAAATTCATATTTCATAGCGATCCATATAAAATACTAAAATGAAAAAACATTTAAAATAATTGTATGTTTATGAAAAAAATAAAAAATATATTTATAAACAAAAAACATTAATCAAATAGGCTAGTCTTTAGAAGATGTGTGGAGTATTTCCAGTTATATCGAACACATCGTACAGCGCTTAATAGTAAGTACACTTTTTAAATGTAATAACGTCTTAACTGAACTAAATAATTGGAAACATGATTTATGAGATATTTTCAAACATTGTAGTAATATGGACATAAATAGTAAAATACCAAGCTAACAAACAAGCCTATTAAAAATATTAAATATTAAATTTTTATATAATTTCAGAAAATGAATGATAATTTACTATACAGTTATACATTTAGAAAAGTTTTAATGTCATACTATATACTGCAGTTAACCTTCATGGTGTTTTGGATATAATTATAAATTATTGTGTTTTTTATGTACTTTTTGTTCGCTTACATAAATAAAATGTAAATTAATGTACTGCGTCGTTAGTGTGTATTTATCCGTGAGATTTTTGAGAATAGTATTGAGAACGATAGTGTTGAATCTTTATTCGTTTAGGACGTTGCCCGGGATGCACTGCGATACAATTTACCGTTGCATCCCACTCTATACCTAGTCATTCATGACTGCATTGATGTTAGCCCATCACAATGATTGTCATCCAGGAAACCGACTTGGAAACTGGCGAAAAATCTATGCCGTAAAGTAGAGTTTTTTTTAGTTAAAATATTTTTGTAGTTTTTTTTTTTTAATTTTAAAATTTTAAAATTTCACGATTTTCAATTTCGGATTTTAGGATTTCAAAAAAACTGCACGCTCCAGTACAGTGAACATTTTAATGTTTCATATTTAGAATAAATGTTGACTCTGCGATTACATATAGAGATGTGTTGTAGGTGTGGAACGTGAACGTGATTATTAACAACAATAAAAAATGGTACTGACACATGAATATTTTTAAATTATTTTTAATATATAGTTAAATATTTTTAAATTGTTAGATTTTCATTTTTTTTAAAATCTTATAAAAACTTTCTAAATAAAAACTCCTTAAAAATCGGGTGTAGCGTCCTCTTAAGTCCCATGCCGCAATGTGACTGCAGACGCAAATCCATTCCTAGAAACATGTGGTTAAAAAATGTACTATCAGATTATTCCCAGGAGGACTAATAGATATCAATAAAGTTACCAAGGATACATTTAAATGACTTGAGGCTTAGATATTTTAATTTTATATAACTTACTTATCATAATTTTTCCCCAACTACCTATGTTACCTATTTAAAATTTCATTTTATTGTATGTTTTATAATAAATATGTTGAATTTATGTAATCTTTTACCAAATTTATATTTTATTGTTCATGTGTGTTATACGAATAAAATGTGTGTTATTAATTGGGTTATAAAAATAAAAAAAAAAAAAATTAAGTAAAACCTAACCTAACCTAACCTAACCTAACCGAACATTAATTTAATGTACTTTGCGACAATTCGAAATATTATTTCCAAAATTTTTATTATCATAATATAATAGGTACTTGAAAATAATATGCAATTAATTAAATAGATTTGATATGTATGCCTGTGTATTTTATGACCCTGCAGTGCAGTGTAGTCATTCACTTAACATTAATTTAAGATATAGATAAGATATAGATATATAGACGTAACTGCAATTTCAAATCAACACAAGTTTAATAAAAATAACTTTTTCTCTACAAATCAAAAATATTATGTTAACTTTCAATTAATGTGGGTAAGAATGTTTAAGAAATGTAATTTAAATGAAAACTAAATTAAAATCAAAATATTGTTGATAAAAAATAAATTGTAATATATAAAACCATACCTAAGTATTTTTTCATTATTCATTTTATTTTTTATTTTTTATTAAATTATTTAAATAATAATAAAACGTAACATAATAATAAAATATACATGAATAAAATAGTATAATTTCAATATTTCTATCTGCAACAATAATTCTATATATATTGAGAATTAATTTGTTAATGATTTCAACAACAGAGCGCACCATATATTTGAATATTTCATAGTAAAAGTACAGATATGGCCTGTATTATCTTTTGGCCCGAAGCTCATAATTTCTTAGTTATTTTTTATCTTTGTGAATATATTTTTAAATTTAATGTAATTATATTATTATAATGTATATTTTTTACAAAAAAATAATGAAAATTCAAGTACTTTCTCTTGTTTATTTTGATATGTTTTAAAATATTAAAGTTTATCATATTGATAGGTAAGATAAAAAGTTTAGAGGCAATGGATGTGAAAACATTATTTACCCCCTCCTCATTAAATTTTGTTCTTCTCAGTTTAAAATGTTATTAAAAATAAACCGATGATTCAATGGAAAATAATAATTAATAAAAAATTCAAGATAAAAATTTTTGCTTCGAAAAACAAAGTCAAAATTTCATTTATGTTATTTAAGAACGAAGAATAAATAATGAAATCATTGAGATTAGAACTTTTAAAGCAGTATAACGTTAAAATTCAATTGCTCGATAATACAATTTTTTTTTTTCTTAAAACATTGTATAATAATGCATTTAAATTAAATTGTATAAAAACATCATAACTCGCAACAAAATATTAGGCAGTGTTTTATTGAGAACAAAAAATATTAATAAAGTAACTACAACATCATATTTACTTATGTTGTTAAATAGAAATTAAATTAAAAAATTTTTTCATACAAATATTAACTTAATCATATACATTTATTTAAGTAAACTCATTTAACACATTTTTTTTTAAAATAATAACTATTTTTTTTTTTTTTTATTATTCGGCTTATTAAATTAATTATAATAAATACAAAGTATCTTATTTTTAAATTTAAATACTAAGCCTAAAAATTAATTATTGTTTAATTTGTTTACATTATGGTGTATTAAAACATTTTTCTTAACTTTTTTTGTATTTATTTTCAGAAACGTTAAGGAAATACCATCCTTTAGCGGCGTTAAATTGAGTTGTGACCAAACCTTATGTAATATCAGGAACAAAAAATGAACAGAAAAATGCCACAAAAATTCTTATTCCACTGCACGCACTACAGTATGATTAAAAATATTATTCAAATCTTTATGTTTTTCATCCAAAACGTTTATCAAAGGAAAATGTACACAACTTGCAATCCAACACCTATTTGCCTGAACGGTCCTAGAATTTGCATCGGTATGTTAGCTATAAATATACTGACATACATTTATTAATATTTTATTTGTCTTTTCATAATTATTAATTTTGTATATTTTTAGGTAAACCGAATTTGAAATGAAAATGGCCCTGTCAGAAGTGTTGACTAACTATGAAGTCATGCCATGCAACAAGACCAAATTTCAAATTATTTAAAATACATTATCAAAAGTTTTATAAAACCTACCTGAGAGTATTTGGTTAAAATTCAGGAAATTGGATATTTAATTAGATTGTAAAACCGTTTCTTTATTTTGTATATAATTTTTATTTTAAATTAAATTCTTTATCTTATAATAATCGTTGATATTTTTCATTGAATTAAATGAGTTTATGAGTACACATATTTACTGAATTAGATAAATTACTAATTCATACATAACTATAATATATTATTTCAAGAAATAATATCTCCGAATTCTCCATAAAAAATCACACTGAAATGTCCAAAAAATAATCATAAGAATATATCATACATTTTTTATACATGAATAATAAATTATTCATTAAAATAATAATTAATTTATGAAAATATATTGTAATTATAATATGCATATTTTTAATTTTTTTTTTTTTTATATTATATTTTGGCTTATGAAATTAAAACATTTTTAAATTATCAGGAACAGGAGTTTTCTACCCCTCTAGTGGTCGTCAAAGTGTGACTACCAATATAATTTATAAATATATATATACATATATTATATTTCTTTTTTTTATAATATATTGTTTATTTTAAAATATACCAAGTAACATAGAAATATTTAATAAACATTAAAATTCCAATATGTTATAATAGTATTTATTTTTCATTTAATTTTGCTTTTATATTCATTGGATTTTCATTAAATGAACCAAATTTAAATGTTAGTAAATATTATAAAATAAATATTTTATAAACATTAGAAAAAAAAATCTTTTATAAACATTAGAAAATACCTGTTAAAAAGAGACTAATTTCGTGCAACAATTTCCGATTCGGGTTGACTTGAACCAGGGGATATTCTCCATCAAACAACCTATACACTATCTATATCGGCCTACCCATCAGGGATTACTTTTCAGTTGAAACTTCAGATATATAAAATATACAGTACATAGTAAATAACATATTCGGCGGCCGTAGAATATCTGTTCGATGTAAACGAGAAAAATATCCAATCGATGGCGCTCAAGTCCACGTTCGTCTATGGCGGCTGCCATACATATCCAATGTATATTACAGTGAACGGTTATGATCTGATAAGTGATAACAAATAATTTAAATTTTACCACGGACTATGATAGTATATGGACACCAGTTAGTAGCCATTGTGGTTACAAAACTGACTCGAACAACCGAAATGGCTATCCCAAGCCGCCAAACAGGTATTGCCACTTCTGTATTATTTTGTAAAATTATGTAACAATGTAACATTTATCTTAATCATCGAAAACCGATATTTTGATTAAAGTCTATATATAAAATACTCATGCATGGTCATCACATTATCACATGACGAATTTTCATTATTATGAAATTTTAACTGATTACCATTTTTCAAAATTCTACTAGTCTAGGGATAGTTTTATCATTATTAGTACTTTTTTTTTTCTTCAAAATTAATTATTTTAGTAGTAGGTATTAGTTAATTTATTTAGGTTCCTACTTATTTTTATTCATAAAAATATCTCAAATTATAGAAATTTGTGTGTATGGGGAAAAAAATGCACTTAATAATGTAAATTGGAACCAACATATTTCTTCGTGTAAAACATTAAGAATCAAGCAACACTTGAATGACATTTCTATATTTTTTAATAACAATAGAAAACACAAGTCACTTGATACAATTTATGATTTATTACATGAAAAAGTCACTACAGATGATAAGTACCTACCTCTAATAATTTATAAATATTCTTAAATACCGTGAAAATGATAACATAATAATGTTAAATGTCAAATAAATAAATATTCAATTTAAATATAATATAGTATATTATATAGTTTTAATTGTGTTTGGTAAGTGGAAAGCTGAGATATAATCGTATTTAGGACGATTTAATGTCATTACAAATGGGTGATATTCCTATCAGTTAACTAATATTATACGAGTGAATAATTTTTTTTTTTGCTTATTCGCTGTTTTTTAAAGCGATTTGTCAATTATTGAGAAAAATGTGCGCCAATGTTTTTTTATGCTTTGTATAGTTTTAAAATTTGGTGTGGCTCTCCAGCTCCTCGGGTGGGTATAGGTATAGTCATTATGTTCGACATACATATTATTTTGGACTTCCACGCCACTGGATCCAATATGAGATTAAGTTTGTAGGGAAAAATTCCTAAATATTCCTTTAATGACATCGAATACCGCTAAAAAAGGATTTGTTGAAATTGGACCTTTAAGGGGAAAAGGGGAGGGGTGGTAAATTATTATTCAACGACCAGCCGAAACTACTCGTTCGAGATAGTTGACATTTTTAGAAAATATTCCTTTAATGCCATAGATGCACGCACCGATAGGATTTCATGAAATTCGACCGTCAAGGGTGAAAAGGGGTGGGAGGTAAAATATTATTCAAGGCCTAGCTCAAACTACTTTTCATAGAAGGTTGACATTTTCAGAAAATTTTCCTTTAATGATATAGGCGTACAAGTGCAAAAAGTATTTATTCTTAAAATCCAACATGTAAGAGGAAAAAGGGAGGGAAGGTAAATTATTATTCAACGCCTAGCACAAATTACTGGCCGTAAAAAATATTAATTAAATTTTAAATTTGTTAATGGGCGAATTGCGAAACCGAGTAATTCATTTCGTACCTATATATATATATATATATATATAACTATAAATAATATATATTGATACAGTAGGTATAATACTAAATATATAAATACTAATATACTTAACATCAATATAACGTGATATTATGTATATAAAACGAAAAAAAAAAAGTAATCGCTGATGCAGGTATTATAGATAAACAATAAATTGTTATCTCCGTTCCGCGCTCTTTGACCGTGCGTTTGCATTGTGAACGATACAAACTGATATAGGAGTCATACGGCGATTCGTCATCATTCATTATTGCTGTCCGTCAAACGTCGTCGTGCGAATTTCCACCGCGTGCGTCCGTCCGTCCGTCGTCAAATCAAATCGACCAAAAATATGTTCGAGTCGATTTACTCGTTCGCGTTCGACCCCAAAACGATATTGGCCTCCGCGTCCGTTCTGGGCCTCGCGGTGTACCTGTACGCCACGTGGACCCACGGCTGTTGGTCCGCATTGGGAATACCCGTTCCGCGGGCCCCGGTGCCGCTGTTCGGCCACGTCATGCAGTCCGCGTTGGCAAGGATGCACTTCATGGACGAGCTGACGGGCCTCTACCGGGACCTGGACGACCAAAGGTTCGGCGGAATTTACAATATGCGCACTCCTCAGCTGCTCGTCAAGGACCCAGAACTCATAGGTATACAGTATGGTATTTCCTAAATATAACGCATATTGGTAAGAGAAAATTGAATAAAAAAAAAAAAATTTATAAACCCTAAAAGTTAAATGGTAAAAGCAATTTCACTTCCCGTGGATAATTGTGAGACGTAGACGAAATAGATAGGTATATGGAGAGATGCAACTTTATTTCAAAAAAATAATCAAGCTGGCCGCTAAAATATATAGATTGCCATATATATGACTACACTGCATACTTAATCGATACGAGGTACAATATGCAGTCCGCGTTGGCAAGGATGCACTTCATGGACGAGCTGACCGGGCCTTTACCGGGACCTGGACGACCAAAGGTTCGGCGGAATTTACAATATGCGCACTCCTCAGCTGCTCGTCAAAGACGTATTCCTTAATTTATAGTGTTTTTAAAGCTGACTACCAACTAATTTGGAATATTGCGCTAAACTAGTTGAGTCCAAGTAAATATAACGCATATTGATAACAATAATAACAATAATAACAAAAAACGAAAAAAAAGAAGTTAAAAAAAAAATTTATTTTCGCGCCAATGTATATTGGACGTGTGTATCTATATATTAATTATAATGACTACCTATATTGTGTTTAAATTTTAAAAAATATATGTTGATAAATAGAAATAAATTAGGTATAGGTATTTCATAATAGTTTCGTAAAAATTACTATAGTTACGCAATGTAAAATAAATAAAACTATTATTTTAATGAATGCCATTAAAATATTTTATCGTTATAGAAAAAAAATTTAATGAAAACTTTAAAAAAATATAATACAAATTAAAAACAAAATATAATTTAACACCTTATGACAATAGTATTTTAAATTCTGATAAAAATATCATCATAAATATATGACAATAGTCAACACAAACGGGATTGTTAGAAATAATTATGTATATAAAAAAAACTATTAAAGTGTTATTTTTCAGTAAATGAAACAAATTTAATAAAACGTTATAACACTAAAAATATAATTGAATATTTGACACTACTCCCATTGAAACCAATAAAACTCAAATTCGAACACAGATATATAAGACATTTTTCGATAAATTGAATAAAGTTAAATAGCAATAGAGTAGATACATGGTTTTACTAAAATTACGACGTTATTGACTTGTATCACTATTATAGCAGTGACTATTAAAAATTGATATAATATATATATATAAAGTAATCATGGGACTTTGACCAAAGCACACCGCTGTGTTAAATTATTACAACATATTAGATGCATAACTATTATTTATTTGATAATTTAAATCGATCAAATATCGATAAATTATTTAGCGATATTCGTAATATTTAAGAATATTTGTAATATTATGATCAATTAAATTTATTTTTATTTTTAATTAATTAAAAATTGATTAATAAAAATTTATTATAATAAGTGCAAAGCATGCTAAATCCTAATTAATTGATATAAACATTTGATAAATTCATATTTACCTAGTGTGTTCGATAAATCGAATTTGAAAATATAGCCGGAAATAATCGAAAAAGTATACTATTATACATATGTAATTCTCCATATAACATTATAGGTGGGGTACTTTAGTTATTATACCATGTATATATTATGAAATAAATAAAATTAAGTAAAAATATTAACAGAAATAACATATCAGCGTTAATTGAATATTCATTAGCTGTGTCTGTCACAAATGCAGCTGTGGAGAGAATTTTTTCTATTATCAATATCGTTTGGACAGATGATAAAGAATTGTTTTAATATTAAAATTATCAAAGCAATAATTATTTTAATAACTATTCTTGTAATGAATTTTATTATTTTCTTTTAAAAGAAATTAAGTTACTTAATTCAATATGTTCAGCTAAAAGTATACAAAAACAGAAAAAATTGATTAAATATGGCCATAAAATTTAAAAAAAAATTAAATTATATTTATATTTTATTTCTTTTTAGTATTGTAAAAAGTAATTTATTTTAATAATTAGTTATTTATTCCAATAAAAAGTAAAATTTTAAAAGAATTAGTTGTTAATATTTTGTAATTAATTTTAGATTTAGCGAAGCCAAACCCGTATTCTGTTCTACCATCATATCCACTGCCAAAAAAACCGATCTATACATCATTGACCGACTACTGTTTTATAAAATGTATTCTTTAACCTAAATGAGATTCTTCTCAAAAGCAGCTTTTATCTGTAGAACAGATCCTAAATACTAGAAACTCTCGACCTTGCCCACTTTATTCCCTCTCTACTTCATTACTTGAATTTCCAATTTTATTACCGGTTCTCGTTCTCCAAAATCATACTGTATATCTTCTCAATTACCCCTACTAATCCTCAATCTTCCCCCTTTTCACTCTTCTAGTCTACCATTAACTTTCTCAAGACTCTTTCCAACCATCAATAATCATATTTTAATTGCATGCACTATTGTAACTCCACCTGTACACCCTACGTTATTTCATCCATTACAAGGAAAAATATATATGGAGTCAATGCCAAACCCTGGTAAACTCCTATTCTGACAGTTAAATCCTTAGGCTCCTCACACAAACTCTTTACACTTATGCGTATCTTCATACATGTCATCAATTACATTTACGTAGACTTGCCAACTCTTTTTAAGTAGCTTCTAGAACCGAATTTTTATCGTTATTGTTTTTATAATTATTTTTTTATTATTTTAGGACAAATATTAATCAAAGATTTCAATCATTTCACTGACCGAGGAATATACTCCGGGATAAAATATAACCCACTCAATAACAACATATTTTTTACACAAGGTGAACGTTGGAAAACAATGCGCCAGAAGCTCAGTCCAACGTTCACGACAGCTAAATTGAAACACATGTATGATCAGGTATTATTTAAAAAACAGCTTGTAAAATTAGAATAATTTATGTAGATACTTTTGTACATAGGTATATAACATATTATTTATTAAGTTATTGAAGTATTAAAAGTGAATTTGACCCTTTTAATGAAAAAATAAACACACCAATGGTAATTGTAATTGTGAATTCTAACCACAGGATTAATAGTGAGGAATTAGAGAAGATAACTCTCATCTACCTTATAATTTTATATATAATTGGTGCAATATTAAAGTTTTTATAATGCTATTCTATCATAGAATATCAATATAAAAATATTACGTATAAACATATAAAATCTAAAAAGGTTAAACAAATTTAATTTTAAATGTTAAAAGTATCATTTTAAAAATTTTCCATTAATATATAGTCACTACAACAAAATTACCTCTATATACGTGAGCTTAGTTTGTAGTGTTTAGATCAAATTTAGAGTTTAAACACTTATTATAAAACATAATATTTAATTTTATGTGAAATACCATTTGACAAAATATGTCAGTTATATAAAATATAATTTCATTTCAAAAATCTTATAAGTATTATAATTTCTTTGTTACATGAAGAAAGCTTATTTGGTATGACCCCCCCCCATCCAAGTATACACGATTATTACTCCAAGTACTATATTATAGGTGAAAGAATGCAGTGATAGTCTGTTGTCGAATTTGGGGAAAACGATCGACGATGGAATGAACAAGATCGAAATTCGCGAGATGATGGCAAAATATTCGACTGACGTGATCGGAAGCTGCGCATTCGGTCTCAAGTTGGATGCCATCAACAACCCTGACTCGGGGTTCCGGAAACATGGAAAAACCGTGTTCTTCCCGTCGTTGAGGATTAGGATCAGAACGTTGCTCATATTCATACAACCAACGTTGTTGAACATATTCCGCCTCAATAATTATCCCTTCAGTACTATCAAATTCTTTTCGGACTCGTTCAAGCAGACCATCGAATACCGAGAAAAACACAAGGTAGACCGCAAAGATTTTGTTCAACATCTGATGAAGGCCCGAGAGGACTTGGTCTTGAACCCGAATTTAAAACAGAAAGGTAATATCGATTATGCCGGATAAATGTATTTATATTATAAAATAAAAATAAGTATACTCCTTATATATACAGATAGGTATTAGATAACAAAGAGAACATAATATCTCATAATAAAGATATAAGAACAATACAATTTGTTTGTATTACAATAGGAAAGACTGATCATTGCTGTGAAGTCTCAACATATGGATAATAGTTTCATATTTTAAATGATTTGTATCGAAATGTAGGACGAAAATATTAGAATTATTGCGAATGCGTCGAACAGGGACCTTTATGAACATTAGTGATGGAAAGGGAGGAGAGTCGACAGAACCAGAAAGAACCAGAGAGAAGAAATATTATATGAGAATCGACAGTGAGATAAAGATGAAAAATCAAGAAAAATGGAGAACGGGAATATCGTCATGAGGAGTTCAATTTATATTTAAGACATGTATCGTAAAGTACAAGAATTTTTTCTGAACACGGTAAAATTGCTTACTAGTATCATCTGTCTGAGGATTCCATGCACGCGAGTCATTTTCAATAATTGGTTAAAAAAAATTACAATCAATGGATTATAGAGAGTTGGAGAGCTTAAATTCACCAGATACTTTTTTTTTCAATGAAACTCAATACTTTAAATGGCTTGCAAGTCGCATTTTAATATGAACACTGGAGTAAAAAGAAGGAATAAAAGTAACTCCAAGATCACATATATAACTATCAACAGGAAACCGGTTAATACAAAAATGTTGTTGAGGAACGAATTATGGTAAATGTCAATGACCTGCATTTTTAATGTTTAAGGTGAGATCGATTGTTAAGCGAAAAAACTATTAAAACCATTCTAAAGTTTACAGCAATTACAATGAGAGTTAAACTTTAGAAATATTTGCATGTAGTCAACAAAAAAAAATTCGATTATATCTAAGAGAGTAATATAAGCACTATTTAGTATTTACAAACAATGGAAAAATTAAAGGTTATAGAGAAATGACTATGGGAAGAATTGGATTTATTATTTTATGACATTTAATATCCATCATATTTGGTCTAGAATACGATTAATACTACGAAGTAGTTCACATAAAAGATAGGTGTAAACCCAAATATCGGCTAATTTAACAGGATTGCAACCGAAGCATAATGTTACAATGACTATATTGATATGCTTAAAATTTAAGCAAACTCTTTAAATTCTAGGATTTATTTTCAAATTCTGATTTAAATGATAATTACTTTTATACTGAATAACCAAAAGGATGATATAATATACGTTTTAACTGTACAATATTAACATGTGTTATTAACTCGTGCAAATCAAATTTAACATAAATATAATATATAGTTTTATACTGGGAATTGGTCGGCTCTGAACTTTTACAGTTTAATTGGCTACACAATATAGAAATTTTTTCTTTAATATTTTTAAATAATTTAATTTCAGAAAAATTCACTGAAATGGAGGTTGTTGCGAATGCATACATTTTATTCATTGCTGGTTTTGAAACGGTATCGACGTCAATGAGTTTCTGTATGTATGAATTAGCACTGCAAAAAAACATACAAGATAAAGTTCGAACAGAAATCATGGAAGTTAGGTCGAAATACAATGGTCAAATCAACAGTGAATGTTTAAATGAACTTCGCTATTTGGATATGATAATCAAAGGTAAGACAAACCAGTATACTTATAATTTTGTGTATTGTAGTTATGATTTTGTGAATTAACTATTCAAAGTGGAAAAACCCTTTTTCTTCTTGCTGAACTAATATGAAATTATATATATATATTTTTTTATGGTTTTTTTTTGTGTTTATCTTTTTGGATGAACGGAAAGTGTTCTAAAATAAGTTTTATATACATATTTTAAATGTTGAACTTCTTAGTATGTTGCTCTGTAAAATTGCGTAAAATTAGGCACTAATAAAAACTGTCTTGTTTAAACAGTAATTCGGATTATATTGTCTGCAAAGAAAAGTGTTATTTTTCATTATTTGAAAATGGTTTTTGTTATCTTAAATACTTGAATGGACACTAGATATAAATATTATAAAGTTATTTTCAAAGTACCTATGAGAATTTGTGCGAGATAATTAAATTTTATGGTGTTATTTTATGTAATAGAGAACACGAAAATACACATTTTTATGTTCCATTTTTTATTTGCGCATTCGCAATAAAACGAAATTATTTTTAATGGCTATAAAATTAAAAAACTGAAATTATAAAACATGTAAAAATACTTATATATTTATGTCAAAAAATTATTAAATATATTAAATGAAATAAAAATAAAAATTTGTTAGTCTTTAGAAGATATAGAGTATTTCCACTTATATCAACACATTGTACAGTGATTATTAGTAAATACATTTTTTAAATGTAAATGTAAACTGAAGTAAATTTTCAGGAAAATGACATATATCGTATTATTAATTATTGTAATATGGACATGAACTGTAAAATACCAAGCTCAATAAGCGAAAACAAACTCAATAAACCGTATTTCCCATTAAAATATTATTTAATAAAATGCAATATTTAAAACACGAGTTACAATAAAATTTTAGAAATTGATTGATAATTGACTATACAACTACATTTAGAATAATTTTATTAACATATTATATATTGTTAATCTTCATGGTGTGTTTTATATAATTATAATTTATTGTTTTTTTTATGTACTTTTTGTGCGTCTATATTAAATTAATGTACTTAGCTACATTAATTTAATGTAATATATAACGAAAATTCGAAAACATTATTTTCTGAATGTTTATATTGTCATATATAATACCTGAAAATTATATGCAATAGATAAAATATATTTCATGTGCTGCATGTGTAATTTATGTCGCACTGTAGTGTGGTCTAAAATTCAAGATTATTTGAAATATATAGGCGTAACTGTAATTTCAAATCAATATAATTTTAATAAAAATACGTTTTTCCCTATTACCCAAAAAATAATAATTTAACTTATAATAATGTGGGTTGGAATGTTTAAGAAATTTAATTTAAATGAAAGCTAAATTAGAATCACAATAATGTTATTAAAAAAAAAAAAAAAACTTTGTAATATATAAAACAGCACCTAGATATTTTTAATTATTTAATTATTTTTTATCAATTAATTTAAATAATAATTAAACAAAATATATATGTTAATAACGTAGCATAATAGTTTCAATAATTTTTTCCGCGATGATATTTCTATATGTATTGAGAAATTATTCGTTAAAGATTTCAACAACAGAGTGCACCATACATTTGAATATTTCATGGTAACCGTACAGATATAGGCCGGATCTTTTTGAATCTATTTTTTAATTTAATGTAATTATATTAATATAATTTATATATTTACATACAAATAACAATAATTTAAATATAGGCATTTAAATACAATTACAATTTAAGTAGGTATACCTACTCTTGTTTATCGTAGTATACCATGAAAATTTTTAGTTTTATTATTTATAAGTGTTTTAATAGATTAGATAAACATTTTGGTGGCACAATTAATGCGAAAACATTTTTATTCACCCGTAATAAACTCTGTAATTTTTAGTTTAACATTTTTATAAATAATGACCCGATGGTTCGACGACAAATAATAATAAATGAACAATTTCAGAATATATTTTTTGCATTGACATACAAAAGAAAAATAATAAATCATGATATCATTGAGAACAAATGTCGTACCGTGTAATGGTGTTATATAGCCTACCGATTACATACTTGGATATTAATTCATCTCGAAATAATATTTCGAAAATAATAATTGTGACCGCAAGACAAAGTTCATCCCGTATAGACGGACCCCATGCCGAGTCGTTATATACCCTGCCGATTCGTATATACTATTATTATGCAATTATGTTATAGTTATAATTTATACTACCTATGCATTTTTAATAACTAATACTAATATAATATTAAATATTTTGTAAAGGTAGGTATTTTGTGATAGGTACCTATCTACTAATTTATAGTACCTATCTACTTTATATTTATATAAAAATTATTTCAATAATAATTATTGCTCCCTAATCTAGGTACCTATATAAATTATTTACTTTGTACTTTACAATTTGTTTTGCAATATTTTAAAATTTTTTTATCTAATTTAATATACCTGTCATATACTTTGAATGGAACTTTGGAACGTTGACTTGATGTTGCATGGATATCACAATGAAATGTTTCAGCAACATATACGAGCAATATCGCACTGCTGTTTAATAATATTTGCATTAGCAATGTTGTATTCGTATCGCATTAACTAAATTAGTAACATCGCCTAATCATCGCGTGAAAATCAGAAACGCACGACATTAGCGGTTCCAGAGATGTTATTTTAATATAAATGAAACAAAACAAGTAATATTACATATTTCAGTGAAACATCTCTGAAATATCAACGGAACAAAATATTGCACAGTGGGTTACATATATCTTTTTAAATCATATTTTTAAATAATGGTCGTGAGTAGTCCAAAAACTCCAGCACATGTAGATGGGGTCCACGTGGATTGTTTGGGGGCGAGAAATAAGAATAAATTTGACATCCGTATAGGTCAGGTATAGGTAGGTCATTAAAAACGGTTAATAATAATCATAGTGTCGACTCGAGTCTTGACGGAGGGAGAATAGGCGAAACAGAAAAAACGAACGGACCCCATGTTTTTATCAGGATAGGACAAATTTATAAATATAATTTACGAGTCCATCTGTAAGTCGTAATAAATAGAAGGTGTACCATTGTTTAGGCAGATCTAAGACGATATGAAGTAGACTGGGCATTTAATACAACCGGGTGTACTTACAAAAGAAGACATCCGATAACCGAAATTGTGTTAAAAGCGACCTCACTATGGGCCAATGAAATTATTGTGCTTAAGCCGAGAATTTCGGAAACGGACCACAAGTAGAGTGGTCACGGGGGGGGGGGGTCATCCCTATATAACTGGGTCCCCGAACACAGAAATTTCAAACATATCCGACAAACACACATCACACCACCAGTAAAGGGCCAACGCATGGGATGGTTCACCGGCCTTCGGCCGTCAATAGCAAGCAAAGCAAAGCAGAAATTTCAGACGACCTGGGACAATCATTCGAGGCACATACTCCACGCCGGTGGTTTTTTTATATTTTTACGTAAAATAACGTCTCTCCAGGACTTATAGTCGATTTTTACAAGTGTTTAACTTCGGACTTATTTCTGAATTCTGAATTATTTTTAACTTAGAATAATTTTAACTATTTTAAATTTGTCGATCCACAGCGATCATGTAAGTTAATATTATGTGAGCAAACAATATCCTATCTCTAATAGTCCTATCTTGTCCTTGCAGCGTAGCTTCATAAACATTCCATATATTTTATGGGATATGTTTTCCTATATACGGATATTTTTTCCCGGAAATTTTTTTAAACGGATATTTTTACAGTGATTATTATTTATTTATTTATTTAAATACTAAGCACAAATATAAACTATTGTATAGTTATGATCTATTAAAAATGTCACTGAAAAATTGTATTAAATTGTTTTGTATTTATTTTCAGAAACGCTGAGAAAATACCCTCCTTTAGTGACGTTAAATCGAGTCGTTACCAAACCCTACATAATACCAGGAACCAAAATTGAGTTAAAAACTGGCACAAAAATACTTATTCCACTGCATTCCATTCACTATGACTCAAAATATTATCCAAATCCATATGTTTTTGATCCGGAACGTTTTTCAGAGGATAATGTGCACAATTTGCATCCTAACACCTATATGCCTTTTGGAAACGGTCCTAGAATTTGCATCAGTATGTTAGCTATACATATTATACTGATATACATTTATTAGTATTTTATTTGTGTTTTCGTAATTACGTATTTTGTATTTTTTAGGTAAACGATTTGCCGAATTTGAAATGAAAATGGCCTTGTCCGAAATGTTGACTAACTATGAAGTCATGCCATGCGACAAGACCCAAATTCCCGTAAAATACGTTATCGGAAGTTTAATAAATATACCTGAAAGCATTTGGTTAAAAATCAGGAAATTAGATATTTAAATATATTGTAAAACTATTTTTATATAATTAAAAATAAAATCTTTATCGAATAATTATAGATGTTATATTTTATTTAATGATAGGAGCCTCTACACCACGATTTTTTTCTTCAAAAACTACTAATTCTAAGCGCAACAGTCCGACACGATGCGAGTCTCATTTTTTATTTTCATATTGTATACTGTTATTAAAACCATTTAAATTTTCCAAAATTTTCAACATTTTGAACAACAATATAAAATTATATAAAAACGATTTATAATGAGTGCTTTAATCATTCTTTCTTAAATGTTATGAAAAAATCGAATATTTGATCAAAATTAAAATTCAAGTACTCGTTACGATGTTCCGATGGAAATAGAATCGTTTATTTGAATGAAAAATGTACGTTTTTCGTGGTTATAAAATAGATAGCTGATATATGCACGCGAGTATGGCTCCCTGTATACATTTTATTTGTGTTACTTATATAATAAATTGTATATAAATACTTTCCGTATAAATACGAAACTCTGGTAAGTATTTACACTTATATAAGTAAAAAATAATTATTCTTTGTATATTTTATATAATAAATTAATAATTTATATAATTTACACGTGGCGATATGCTGATTATTTTAAGACACTTATATAATATATGTATAATAGTATGTATAAGTACAATAATATTAAATTTCAAATGTTTCTTTATATGAATTATTTAAATTTTCAGTCTGCAGTATCGACTCCAAAAAATAAAGTATATTTAATTAATAATGTAATTTTTTTTCAAGTAGTAACATTTTGAAAAATATTTTATCAGCCTATAGCATATAATATAAGAATATTATATATTCTGTGAAAATTTAAAGTTTTTAGACCAATTATTTTCGGAATTACTAGGAAATAAACATTTTAACACGTTTTCTATGTAACCTAATATTAATAGGTTATTGAGCTACCTTTAAAATTATTTTTAAATATTTTAAATTTTCATAGATATATTATACAGATTTGATATGTATAAAAACGATGGGGTATCAAGTTGATTATAATAATTTTGAATTTTTAGTAACACACTAATATGTATGAATTAGAATCAAATGCCTACTTAAATGTTCAAAATGCAATAAACATACAATTTCGAGCCTTCACGAAAAATTACGTATATATATATATATATATGTGTAGATTATTGAAAACGAATTCATTTTTTTTTTTTTTTTATCCACTTATGCAAGTAAGGGTTTGTTAGAATTTGAAACTTTAATGTCATCATCTACTTGAAAATGAAAAAGTATGTTTAAATGATTATTCATATAGGTAATCATAAATTGTATAATATATTGGGGCGGCTTTAAAATGTATTTAAAAACTAAATATAATTTTAATATTAATCATCTTTTATTGTTATTTTGTGGACATTCTGGGAACATAGTTTTTTTTTACATTCAATCGTATTATGAAAAGAAAACGTGCGTAAATGTACTTATAATTTATAATTTTTGCACTATTATCGTGTGTACTATTAGGTCTAATGAAAAATTATTTTAATCACTATTAAACTATCTTTATACAATTGAAACCCGTTTTATTTAATTATATAATATAACTTGCAGATAAATAATAATTTTTACTTTTGCACGCTGCACAGAAAACATGGGAATATTACTATTGTTGTGACTGCTATACAGGTTTCACCTTTTACTTCAGGTCGTTGAAACGTATTATTCTATAGACATTTTTGTAAAGGCGCATACTTGTGTTGCTACTGAACTATTTGTATTTGCCACCTCATACGGCCAAATATAATCGTGTGTAGAATTTTAAAATGAAAAATGACTATCATCATCATTCTCATTGAGCTTCACTCTTTTAGCAGATGTGATTTTGAAGAAAAAATGTATCCAATGGCTGCAATGCAAACGTATTACGTTTTGAATTATCTTGATGTTCGAATATATATATATATATATATATATATTTATAGGTATACGAAAATGTGACGAACGTTGTGCACATAGCTCGGCAATTGCATTACGAAATTTTACGTCGAGAAAAACGAAGGATTTTACGATAACTTGCTTTTTGAAATTATTTAATCAACTATGGAGCTCTTATGTCAGAGTTTTTGGTATTAATCTAATAACCAACTGTAGATACACAGTCTAAACGACATAACATTTTCTGAACTTCTTTATATTGTATATAGGTGGGCACGAGATGACAGATATAGTACAATAATTCAATTAATTTTTAGAAATTAAATTTGCAATAAAATTTGTATTCTTTAACAGTCTTTATTTATCGCTTTATTGTATATATTGAATTAAATTTTAGTTTAATTTTTTTTTTTTATTTAATTCAATACTATATTATATTCTAAGAGATTTACAACATTGATTTTTATTTAATTAACAAGCTGTAATCGTATTTATGTTTTATCTCATACATTTTAATGAATTCATATAACTGGAATGCAAAATTGTGAAATAAAAATAGCCTGGTGGGGGGGGGGAAGCACTTCACTCATCGGAAATAGTACTGGTGGTGAATATATTGAATATAAAAGTAGTGTAAACTCATTTATTTCAATAAAACGATTCTAAACGAACCTCAAAGTGGTATTATTTTTAGATTTATTACAATTTTTGTTATTTATTTATTTTTATTTTTTTTTGGTATACGTCCTTTACATCTAAAAATGACTGAGAAGTTTGAAAATCAATACCATTTCCTGTCAAAACAAGTTTTACTTAAAAAATCGTATTCAAGTAAATCTATCGGAAAATGTGTAGGTGTACAACAAAACAAAGTTAAAAATATTATAGATATTAGTATAAGTATAAATATAAGTACCTATATAGGTATGGTATAAGTGATCAAAAGTTGTATATATATTTGTGACGTCAATATAGTACTGTCGTAAATATTTGGTGTACATTTCAACTTTCAGGTATTCTAATTTACCAATGTATGGTTATTTTCGGTTATTTTGGTATTTTTCTTTTGGGTACACTAAAAAATACTATTGAAATTATCGAAAAGTTATTTACTAGAAATGTACTAACTAAAATCATGGTATAGTTATTTTCCAATTAAAAATTTTTCGTAACACTGAACCAAATATATCTGTGATTTCGATAAAAATATAGATTAATTTAATAATATGGTTATTTATACGTCTAATAAAATGTTTGTTGATTTAGAAATAAAATATTTGTTTATTTAACGGTAAAATAACAAAATATATTATTGATTTAACAATATCTTTTATCAATATTTTGGGTAAAATTGTCCAATTGAATACAAGTTTATTTGAATTTATAAATGCTATGTGTTAATTTCTTTCATTCTTCTTCGTATAACAAACGCCCATTTGTTAATCAAAATAGTGAATTTAAACAGAATATTTTTTCAATTTAATAACATATTTTATTATAATAATAAAATCTGTAGTCATTTTGCAAATTATTTTTATTAAATTATAACTTATATATTTTGTGAAATTTACAAAATGAATTTGTTATTGTAAACACATTTTTTATTAATTTAACAATAAATACATTAAAATAATAAAAATTGTATTATTTCAACAAATATTCGTTTGTTAAAATTTGATTATTGCATATTGTTAATTCTACCAATGATATTTAGTTTAGTGTAATATACGTAGTTTCAGATTCTGAGCGTAGCGATGAATGTATTCGTTTTCCAATGTTGTATTTTTTATTTTTATTTATTTACACTTTTCCGGATAGAAGGAGTAAATTAAGACTTTTTTAGTATAAAGGTTTTTTATAGGAAATTTTTCTATTTAGTACATTATATAGGACATTTTTCGATTTTCTTCATAAGTAGTTTTCAAAATCGTAACGAAATACTACCGTTTGTAAGGGAAATATCATGAAAAGTTGTTCTAAATTACAAAAAAAAAAAAAAACAAATAAGCTACTCATGATTAACGACTTTATAGGTGATATATAATATTTATTACTACAAAAAAAGACAAATAGTTATTATACATCGGTAAAGTAAAATACCCTAAATTGGATATTTGCACCAAACATTTATTATACCACTATGTATATTTAAGTCATAATTTTGATTAGCCATATAAATCATAATACTCGTGAATATAAACAGAAGCTTTACTCAGGATCATTTTATCAAAATAAATGATTTACCATTGCTTCCAAATTCAAGATAACCATCACCAGTATATTACCCAACGAGCCAAGTGCTTCCATCCCTTACCAGCGGCTTTTTTCTTACACTTTTGAAAACTTGATGGAAAATCGGAAAATGACCTATATAAAGTACCTACCAAATAGAATTTATTTTTATAAAAAAAAAAATCTTAACTCCAAAACACTTACTGAAATTCTTCGCCAATAAATTTTATACGAACATGAAAAAAGATCATTGTAAAACCAACACATTTTGCGCTACGCTTCGGAGTTCAAAATTAAAAATAAATATATTTTCTTGAGAGTAAATTTAAACGTTGATTGGAATAAACATATCTGAAAACTAATAAAATATATACATTATATATTTTGTTTTATTTTTGATGTAAAAACTGAATAAAATAATAACACAAATTTCTTGATTTTTATTTCATAAATAATAAAAGTGTAAACCTACAGAAGTTAATGTACTTACATAAATGTATTTCGTATTTCGAATTTCTAAAATATTTATTAGTTGACGAAATTGAGAAAAGCTCATCTGAGTTTTTCAGTACAAATATGTTGTTGTGCTTACGTCCGCTTAAATGTCTTAAACACATTGTTCGATTTATTTATAGTATGTAAAATATAAAATATTTTACATTTGTCTGAACTTGAAAAATCGTATATATACATTTTAAATAGGAAGAAATAATAAAAAAAAATAGGTATAATGTGATATATTGTGTATATTTTAACCTTGAAAATTTTTTTTGTATAATTTGAAGTTTTGTACAATTGTATTGCATTATTAACAATATTAACAATATAAAGAGTATATTTTATATTAATTGTTTACCATAGATTATGTTAAGTTGTTTTACTATCAGGATAAGTATAACCGTTATAGAACTTATTTGAATATTATATAAATCTAAATCCATAATTTTCACCCAGATCGTTTAAAAATATAAACACGTTAAGCATTTATAATTTGGTAATGTTATAAAAAAGAAAAAAAAAATCGATAAAAATCAATTAAAAATGTTAAAAAAAAATAACGCTACCTAGGTATAGGACGTATTGAGCGTTATACGAAATACAAACAGTGCGGACGAAATGAAATCGCCTCGTGCGAGTTAGTAATAATAATTGGACCAGCGACGAAAACCCCAAAAACGTAATAGGCATACGCGGTAAACGAAACGAGTGTATATAATAATACGGACGACGTGAAAATATGAACTTTCCAATCAACTTTTTGGCCTCGATAATAATAATAATAATCGAAGTTCACTGCGCACGTATTTCGATTTCGTCTCGTTACGTATATTATTATTATTATTATTATTATTGAATCGAGGTATATATATTTAGCAGGACAAAAGATTTTTGGACGCTCTGGATGAAATAGCCGCGAAAGAACGACACCGGTGTGACGGAGAGGAGAGGAGTGACGTGAGACGGGGGGAAAAAAAAAAATCCGTTATTCGGTTCGTTGTTTTCGTTTCCTCTTTATTGGGTCGTAACAACCGGACGGCTTTGGCGCGAGCTGTGGAAGTATTATATATATATATATAAAAGTGTCGAATTATTGCGTTCTCGTATTGTTCACACCGGCGATGAGGGTGAGGTGGGGTGGGAGGGGACTTTCAATCACAAAAACAACCGTCACCCCCCTCGTCTGTAAATATCCTCTTAAATGGGCTTCGTTTTCGTGCGTGTATACAAACACGGTTTTTCCTTTGAAATCCACCTTCTCCCGAAGAAACGATAAAAACGAGCGATAGTTACACACCGTCCCAAGTCTCGCCCGTAGAATACTTACGCGTCTCGTTTCATATTTGTCGCGTCCGTACAATCGCTTTCAATCCGTATACATTATGAGGTGTGCGTATCACGATTTAAGGTATACTGGTTACTCGTCGAATACCGATTATGTGACCCAAAAACTGACACTCCATAAAACCACTTGCAGCGCTCCTAGCGGTAAAAATTACGAAACAGTGTCGCCAAATGCAGGGGATATCAGTAATAGTTGTACTATAATAATAATAATAATAATAATAATAATAATAAATCTTCTTCTTCTTCTTCTTCTCCTTCGCCTTCTCTCCCAACTATTTGGGGTCGGCCACCTTGGTCCTACGCTTCCACTTAACTCTATCTCCTGCATCTTCTTTACTTACTCCCAACTTCCTCATATCACTCGCCATTACATCCCCCCATCTCTTTTTCGGTCTTCCCCTCCCCCTTTTACCAACAACATGCATTTCCCTTACTAAT
>JAIPRL010006622.1:0-26546 GCA_025469235.1 Pemphigus obesinymphae
GTAATAAATAATCTTCATTATCCGTGAATGGCTAAAGCCTAAAGGGATGGCGAAATCAATGCGACACCGATAAACTTCATTTTGGTTTACATTTACAACTTCCTCGATTATTCATTTAAAAGGAAAATTGTTAAATCATTTTATAAGAGCAATGCTTAAACTATGCTATTTTGAAAATATGTAACCACCCAACAATGACGTAAAAAAATTTTGGATTTTTCTATTCTATCCATGTTATATAATAATCTAAAATGTTTTTTTAAATGTCCCCTGGTTAAGAAACTTTGGACAGGGGGTGTGGGAGACGAAGTCCCTCACGGCTTACTTTTTCTTACTAGATTTTTTAACTAAGCTCAGAGTCCGTCCTATTTTTTTTTCCAATTCAACCACTGTTTATTCTTTTGGTTTTCGTTTTACAATTCATAGATATTTACTTATTAATTATTTATTATCGTATAATTCAAACGCCGAGTTATTTGGTGTATTGTAAAATTACAAATAATATTTCAAAAATATGAAAATATTACCTGTCGTAAATATATAAGTAGGTACCCATCATTTAAACATATATGATATGTTATATAATATGTCAGTATGAATTCATACTTAGAATTTATATTTTAGTCTATCACAGTTACCTTTGTTAAAAAGTACTTTTATATGATTATTATTTAACACTATGATATAGATAATTTATAAATTATTTTTATAAAATGTACCTAGGTAGGTTGACTCCAAAAAGTCAAGAGGGAGAGCAAAGGAGAAGAAGAACGTAGGTAGTATTAGGGGTAAAAATTACAAATTGCTAGACTATAGTGAAATAATTTTTCTTCGTATTGAATAGATTTTTTTCATTATAAATAAATGTAAATTTTTTTATTATTGCCACTTAATGTATTTCGCGTGTTTCAGCGCACGAGGACCACGGTTCAACTCCCAGGTAGAAAATGAGGTAGTCAAAGAGATTTTTCTCGCTGGTGGCGTCTGGTCTCTGGTGCAAGCAGGTCATAATTACCAAACCGGTCCAATAATTCGGTATCCATGCTTGTCGTAGCTATCAAAAACCATCTTCGACTCTCCTAATATGTGAAGGTATAAACACCTTTTTGTTTGGGAAATAAGAGGATGTAAAACCGTTTTTAATATTGTATCATATAAAATATATGTGTAGGTACAGCATTGTTAATCTTTGAGAGTGGTAATACTTCCCAAGAGGTAGTAAAGTCTTTAAGCGTGGCACCACTTTTACCTAACTCTATGATGAGTACGAGTTAGTTGCTGAAAAACACATTTATTAAAACGATAACCGTTCTAGGATTTTACCGCAGGTTTTGGATTTTTATTTATTTATTTTTTTTATTGTTTCATTTAAGATACCAATTTAGTGGTGTTGTAATAAATAATTAAAAACCTCCATTCTATTGAATACATTACAGTAGCAACTCGTGGGTGAAATATCTGGTGGTGCAAAACCAATAAATACTTTGGATTAATAACAAATATATTAACAATATTATATTATGTTAATTTCTCTAAAATGTCGATATAATAGGTATAGGTACCTACTGTAATAACGAACGCGATTTCATTCATTTCATTAAGAACATACCTACATTCATATAAAACATCATTAAATTTACCTTATGCCTATATAACCTAGATAAGTGATATCCTGATAACATATCAAAATGGGTAGATAATAACTGCACCAAACGACACACGACCACAGAATATAATATAGTTAGATAAACACAGTTGGTTGTTCACACCAGTTCTTGTGCGAGATTCTATATAATTTACCCGGTGTATTTTTCCACAAGCTGCATATACATATGCTAAATTTGCCACTTTATGTATTTCAGTTACATAAAAAACTTTACATAAATTTATTACAATTATAAAATTACCTAGTATCTACATATTATTATTGTAGAACCTTATAATCATATTTAGTGCAATAATTAGTAGGTCTTTATGCACAGAACATAGAATTATTTAAAAATAAAATAGTTATTATTTATTATTAATTATTATTTATTATTATTATTATTATGGTTTTTTTGTTGCCTATAAGTAATAGATAATATATTGCTCGTTGTCGGAGTACGTAATCATTCAAAATATTAATTTATATCCAAATTTTCAGATGAATTGGTGAGATTGGATCCCGGAAACTTGGATATCATTTCCATTTCCTTAGATGTGTTCCTTATATAATTCCTTAGACGTGGGAATCCGCTCCCGGAACAGGGGAGTAAGTATATTCATCAGATGTTTCTTCAGAGAGATAATTGTCCGGTGTTGTTGTCGTGGGGATCTGCTCTGTATAGATATGGTATTCAACTCCTCAAGTGCACTAGTGGATGTCGGAATTGTTCTCATATGCACTAGGCAGCTTCTCAGATAGTACACCAGTTACAAAAATAAATCAATTTATGGCCATCGTCGCCAGGGTCTAAAAATAATGTAATTTCGTACTGTAATCTTTAATGATTTATAACTACTTCCCACTCACCGTGAAAAATATACACGAATGGCATTTTAGTTATTTTGTTCGACACTTTTATTTTGACTAAAAAACCTATGGTAATAATAATAATAATAATAATAATAATAGTTATTTAGGTTTCCTTCCAAATTTGCCCGGCTTCCGGTCAAAGTAAAGGGCTTTAAAATAGTGTTCGGTTAAGCGGTTAAACTTCCGGAAAGATTTTGACAGTAACCAGAAAATTGTGAAATTTAGGGACCTACATTTCGTTTTGATAAGTTTAAGTTTACAGAAAAAAAAAATACATATTCATATTTTATTTAATAAATTCTATCAAAAAACTCATTATACGATTTGTGATCTAATCATAAACCATATAGAAAAATATGGATCAAATGTCAAATTTAATAATTTAATTTACTTACTCTAAAAATCACTGTAGTTGAAAAAATTAAAAAAATATATATTTAGATAAATAATACTATACCTATTATAATTTAATTACTTTTGTTACAGACAATCAAATATCTGACGAAAAGTTAATTATTCCATCGCCCATTTATATAAGTGGAGATTCATAATAATATTACTATATAAATTATGATTAATTATCTACTACTAGGTATATAAGTCTATACAGTGGTGGTTATAATTTCCAAAAACTCAAATACGACTTATTAAAACTAGTCAGTTCATCAAATCTTTTTTTTAAATAACCCGACTTTATTTAATTAATCGTATAGGAACGATAATGTTTTCATGGATTACTTAATATACAATTACGATGACACAGAATACTAGGACTTCGACCCAAATCTGCTAAATCGTTCAGCATATACCTACCTCAGAAAACTACTCCTATAGTACCCGTCTTGAATTTATACGATCGTGTCTATCTGACAAATACCACGAGGTAATTTGTATAATAATAATATTATTCACCATATATCTAAGCGTCAACTTCCACTATTTCGGATATATTTTAAATTAACTGATAATAATAATTAAATTCTGAAATTAGATCTGTTTCTTTACACAATAATCAAATTTGAATTCCCGCATAAAAAACGGCTCCACAATTCACTAAAAAAAAACTCAATCTTTCCTACAAAAAATTATTATGGCCATTATTCACTTTACGTTAAATGTGGTGAAGGGTACCACACTATAGTGATTGCATCAAACTATCAGCAGATTCTACCAAATTTGCTCATTGCACATATAAAGTATGTCCTATCTACAAAAAGTTCACCACAATCTTCAAAAAACAGAAAATGAATATTCTTCATAGTAATTTCCCAATATAAATAACCAATCAGACTAATAAACTCACCATGAAAAGACTTTCGTATGCTAACGTCACCAATAATGCAACTAGTCAGGTATCAGTCGCTCAATCCGATTACACTATTAATCAATTAATAGTTTTATGAAAGTCCGTTATAAATAAATTTACATTCTATACCATTATAATAATGTCATATTAATAACCATCTAATCGTTCATTATAATATTATATTAATTCATATAATAACATTGAAAAAAATATATAAAAGAGTAAAATTTCAAAAACATCATCTGATCGACCATATTTATATTAGAATAAGTGGACAAGTTACATAAAATAATGTAACTAGATAGTTAAGTTAGTCATTATTTATAAATTACTATAGTAATAGGTTATTTTGATATCAATTAAAATATAATGAACATGATTTCGAAAAAGTATTGAGAGAAATTAGGAGATGCTTTCAAAAATATAATTTGATTATCAACTGGCGAAAAAACTAAAGTGTATGATGTACCAAAAATTAAACCAAATTCATAGAACTAACATCCAAGCAGGGAATCACTTGCTTGAACAAGTGGAAAACTTCAGACACCTAGGCAGTATAATCAGCCAAGGCGGCAGGTACGTCATGGAAATAAGATCAATAAGGGATCAAGGCCGACCAAGAACATAATTTGTCGAACAAACGATTTCCAACGCTGGACTATCAAGCTAGACTGAACTGAAGAAGCTAACAGGGGACAGGGAAGAGTGAAGAATGGAGTGCATGGTCAACTGAAAAACCAAATATAAGGTTAACTACAAAATAAAGAATGCCAAACAGGGGTGGCTCCAAAGACTTGGTTGGGGGGGCCTAAGTTATATTTTCAAAAAATTTTATGACAAAAAATAAACAACAATAAACAATATACAACGACTTTAAATCGATTTTCTCACACATTCAATTGTATTCCCCTTAAGTCTTACTAAAATTAAGTTAATATATATATATATATATAGTAGGTATATATTATACTTTAACTATACTTTAATGGAAGAGGGGAACGAGAATGTGAAATTGTAATATTTTTATATGACTCCCTCCCCGGAAAAAAATCTATATGCACCACTGATATTATGTATGAATTAAATATCAATTTAATATACATTTTTAGAAATGCATATTAGTGATCATCTTAAAAATAATCTACCTCGGTGCGATACCAAGACCTATAGCATTTTCCTTCCTCTATAGCAATTACTTTGTTGCCATCCATGGTAATTCTTATATTACTTACATATATTTTGTTTTAATATTTTTCATATTTTTAATTACAATTTATATTAACGATTGTATACAGTGATATAGCTGACACATTGTTTGAAAGTATATATTTATATATAAATACAAAATGTATATGTTTTATATAAAATATTGTTTGACGCAAAACATTGTTACAAATTTGCGTTCCTAAAGACTTATAATATATATATCTTACCAGTCGTATGCCGATTGGATTCGCCACCATCCCATTTCGCCGCTGCTGTATTTTTATTATTATAATTATAATGAACTTTGTTCAGAATATATTGGTATTATGATGATATTTTTTTCATGTCTGTTCTCTGTAAACACCTTTATATATTTGAAGTAGAAGTCAAGCAGGAATTTCGGAGTAAACAATTTTTTGATGGTGTGTTGCAAGTGCTATAAATTAGATCTTCAAAAAGATCATTTTTCGATTTTGCCAATATTTTTTGAAGGATAAATTAAAACTAACTTCTATAACGGAACATTATATAAATGGGGAAATAACAAACAAAATTGTCATGGATACCGATTTAATTTTTTTTTTTTTTTTTTATATAATATTAAGAATACCAAACTTTTCTCAGAATCGTCTTTCGAATGCAATGATTTATCTTTGTTTTTAATAATTAAAATGGTATACACTATTCTGTCCGAGGACCGAAAGGACGATGAACCAACTTCCGTCATCTGTATCTGGAAAACTTTTTTATTTTGTTGTTCCATTTTTTTTTTTTTTTTTACATTACCTGTATTATGAACATTTTAAACACGCATTTTTCTCCCTAGAATAATATAATGTTGTAGTACCTTCTACTATTATTACTTGAGTTGGTTTAAATTATCAAGATGCACACGCATCTCTTCGAATGTGTTTAATTTCCAAGTTTCTGTACGTGATTATCATGTAAAATAAATAAGAAACATCTCGTATTTTAGGAAATTAATGTGTAGGTTGTTTATAAAATCAACAATATTGGTGACCTTGACTACTTGGGTAGGATGGAGAGCGATGGTCAGATAAACACAACGAGAATATAATTATGAAGTACCTACAGCAGCGAAATGTGATTAAAGGAGGATTCACACTTCATCGTATGGTTCTTTTTGATGTCCGTGCGTCAAAATTTTATCATAATTACCCATGTGCCTGTATAACTCCTTGTCAAAACATAAATATTAAATTCAGGTTTTAAGTTTTCAACAAAATATTGACTGTACTACTTGTTACTATTTGTTTTTTAGTACCTATCTACCTACAATGTAACTATAAAAAAATACGAATATTAACTACAAGAATATAATTATCAATTCTTCATTTATTTGAAGAATATTCTAATAAAATTCAAAGAATATAAACATAATAAATAAATACATAAATATTAAAAATAATAATTATATATTATGTCTAGGTATATAATATTACGAAAAAATTTATATTCATTTGAATGAATGACGAGATATTCGAGTATCTTTATTTTTTTCTGTTGTATTAGTGGCTAGCGATAATATCGACAAAATCAGTAAACACACATCCAAAAAGTCATATTTATTCAACCATGCGGTAATATTTGGTAACTCTGGTAGCATGAGAAAAAGTACGTCAAACCATTTGGTATATCACAATGTAACCACGAGGTTCAACGAAACAGAACATAGTATTTTATGCAACAAAACATGACGCAAAGAAGTGTGAACCCGCCTTAAATCGGCGGCGACTAGGTCCCGGCCTGTCAACAAATACTGGAGTAGGTATACTTACCACAGAATAGATTAAAACAGAAGGGTCACTTCCATGTAAACAAAAAAGTGACTGCCATTTTGCCGTTTGTTCATCTTATCTATTTAGTGTATAAATTATCACTTTATTATAAAAACACTGCAAATCGCAATATCAATATTTTGAACTGATTATACTGTGTGATTATACAAAATACATAGAATAAACAAACGGGAAGATGGCCTCCACGTTTTGTGTGATAAGTATCTTTACCGTGTTAATTTTTATTAGTGTCCGGGGCCTGTACCTACTAGCAGTGGCGGCTCGTGTGTATGGGCGGCGGGGCGATCGCCCCCCCCCCACTAATATTGTAACGAATTACTTATTAACAAGTTAGATATTGATTTAAACATTAACGATTGTTTACATTGTAATGCATTTTCAAAATAGTATTGTTATAATATTTTAAAAATTAAGTAAAAATTTTTTTCCATTGTTATGAAAACACCATGGGGTATTCGGAGCTTAAAAATATAAGTAAGTAATAGCACGGATGAAATAGATAGGTATTGTACCTATCTGCGCGGTTATCGAGTATCGAACAGCGCAAGGGTGACGTCGACAATCGCCCGTCATAACTATACGAATATACGATCAAAACACAAAAAAAAAATAAATAAATAAGAAAGGAATTTCGGTAATAATGCGGCCACCAGAGCGATACGAATAATAATCGGCCGACATGCATGTGGATATATTTCTTTAAAATGTATTCTTTTATTATCGGTGTACATTGCATTATTATAATCATGACGAAATAACATGGTATGCCAGCAACATGAATATATTCGAGAACGGTACGATTTGTCGTGGAATGAAATATAATTTGCTATCAATTATGCCAAGAAATTCTGACGTCACTCCGTCTTGTCTGCAGTTTTTTCAACGTAGTGATACATAAATAAGTTTAATGTTACAGAGTTGAACATTTTTAATCAAAATAAATAGTAGATAACAATAATAATAATAATGATAAGTGGACCGAGTGACCGAGGCATCATGCGCGGAACTCAGTTGCTGGCATACCATGTTATTTCGTCATGATTACTATACCCACAGTAGATAAAAATGTAATGTCGTATAACGGAAAATTGAAATAAAACAGCTTGGAACACCTGTTTAGTGAAATGAAAAATAGATTCTTAACATTTAAGTATAAACATATAAGTTTTATTATTTTGTAATTTTCGGGTTTTGCAAAACGTATTTATATTTTTCTTTTTCTATATGAAATTAATTTTGGCTTATTTTAAATTGATACATAATTATTAATGTATTCTATGCTTTTCAATAATGAATGATTTTTAATCGCCCTCCCATTTTCAATGTCTACGAGCCACCATACTTCCTACTAGACATTATATATATATATTTATATGTATTATGATTTACATAAATATGTTCATAAATCTCGAATTTTAAGCTCTGGTAATATCTTTTAGGTTTAAATAAACAAATTAAAATTGTATTTATTATCATATTGTAATTCATATCAAATATAAAATGAATATAATACGTTTGTTTATTAATATTTATTTTCTCCCTATATAATATAAATTCGTACGGTTCAACCGATCGACACCAAATTTTGCATACATGATATTTATCTTGTTCCGGGACAGTTATATAGAAATATTTTGAAAAAAAATCCGTTCCCGTAAATGGATGTAATCAGTAAAAAAAACCTTTTTGTGGATTTTGTGATTTTTATCCATATATATATATATATTACACGGATAGATTATTATTGTTACTAAAATTAAAAGGTATCCATGTAGGTAGGTAACCATGGTAATCACGAAATCGACAAAAAGGTTTTAACTGATCCTTTTTTTTTTGACTATTCAAAATACTTCTAAAATCTGTCCTGAAGCACGATAAACGTGACGTATGCGAAATTTGGCGACGATCGGTACGAACTTCTACGTAGGGAATAGATAAATATTAATAAGCAAACATATATTCAGTTTTATATTTGATATAAATTAACAATAATTAATATAATAATAATAAAATATAAATAATAAATAATATAATTACAATATAACAATAATTAATACAATTTTAATTTGTTTATTTAAACATAAATGGATATTATACCAGTGCCTACGATTCGAGATTTATGAACATATTTAAATAGTATATTGTAATATATTTTTAAAAAAAATGTATATATATATATACATATTATCTTATAACAAGTTGTTATTTATAAAAAAAAAAAAAAATTATGACATGATTTTATCCATAAAGCCATAGTGAATAATCGAATATTGAATAACAGTCCATTATTGTAACTATGGCAACTAATAGTAATATAATCTAATGATAAATTAAAATACCATGTAGAATAGATACCCGAGTTAATAATCACGTAATGACGCCTTATCCAAGACAACAGTATTGTTGATTTTAATGGATTTGGATGATACTATCGGTTACAGGTTATTTATTAATTGTGAGCGTCGCTGTAGAATTATGGATAATGAAAATGAACACGAGATTTTCGGTAGATATTTGTGTTTCGTGTAAAACAAAAATCCGTTTCCAGGAATGTATATATAGTTCAAAAAAAAAATCGATTACACAGTAAATGTCGTACAATACATTTTTTATTGATTTTCTGAATACCATATTATTACACTCGTACAGTTATAATGTGAGGTTTTATTGAACTATGTATGTTTAAACAATTTTGATCAAATTAATATTAACAAGAGAGTACATATCCGCCCGGCAATGTGATTGTCGGGTAGGAGTCTGGTAAATATATAAAATTGAAAATTACAATTAAAGGTTTGCGTGTAAAATATCGTGCCTAAGTGCACGATGAGACGTAACATAATATATCATCCTATCTATACACAAACTATAATCGTCCAAAAATTGGCTATGTCAACTAGTGAGAGGTATACATACTATAAAAACAATCAAACACAAACTTAATAGGTCGTATAATAAGGGGATAAAGTATATTTATAAACCTGTACAACACAGTGCCAAACGTACTGTGATCTGCACCTTGGTTCATCCCTCCTTCGTTCACATTTTGCATGTATATCGGTCGCTGGAAGTGCACAGATGGATGTACTTCTTCGTTGAACCCCTCGTGGATCGCAAACGCTGCCACCGTAAGGATCAGCAACAACTGCAAAAAAAAAAAAAACAAAGTGGGACACGTCGTGATGTAATGTGTGTTAAAATAAGCGCCGTCGAACAGCAATGATTTTTTCAAAGAATCGAGTTTTTGAAAAAAAAAATGTACATACATATTTTTTACAAGTAAAATTTTTCAATCATTTATAAATATATAGCCAATACCAAATAAATTACCTATTAACGATAACGATTTGACGTTTGAAAAAGCAACGATAAATACATTTAAGTTTTCCGATCTGTAATAATAATAATTGTGCGGAAAACTGAAAATCCGAAATCAAAACAACATCCCGTTTAACGTGCCAAAATCCAATATATATATATATATATATAGAATTAATTTTCTATTAAAGAGCTATTATCCACTCACATACTACACTACCTACGCACAAAAAACAAAATCGAAAATTAAATACAGTACGACATTGTAAGGTAAACGCGTTCTACGCTACGTTCAGAATCTAAAATAATATATTACAATTAAATGTTAGCGCTTATTAATTAATAATCGTTTTGAGAAAATCGAAATGTTTTTTATCGATAATTATAGGTACATTCGCTGTAACTTTAATTATATTAGTCAAAGGTCACATTCGTCAATGCAAATAAATTTAATAATATCTTATCGAATACCGTTTCTATTCACCAGCACAAGAGACGGCGATCGCTTAGAAAATGGCTCTGAAGATTGAACCTGCAATGGTTCCAAAATATCAGTAGGTACATCACTGAAAAAATGGACACATCCAAAAAATAATATACGACGATGACAAATCCCAGCAAAACCATGAACGTTTTAATTCACAGTTCATTCACAACAACGAAATTCCATACCGATATATTATAATATAATACGCAGACTACGGGTTATTAATTTCACGAACAATTTTCGACAGACCCGTTCCAATAAACTGATATGGTGTATATTATATATATATATATATATAGAATCGATCTAATAGCCATCGGAATAAATACGTTTTAAAAACTACGACTTTTAACTAAAAGTGTTAACAATGATTAATGGCCATGGCCATGGAATAATAATCAACATTATATATTATGTTTATTGCTTGGTAAAAATGGTGGCGAAATACAATGTATAGAATTATAGAATGTGTAGAATTTAATATTATTAAAAAATTTTTACTATTCTGAACATTGTGCGGTAATGAATTTAAAAATGCAATTATCGATAATAATAAATAATAACACGATATATTATCATTTGTGCAGGATGTCGACTGGAAGTATAGGCGAGCTTGGCACCAGTCTAGAGCGGCATTTTCATAAAAATGATAGTGATCCTTATAAGTATGTAATCTTATTTTAATGTAATTTTAAGTTGATGATGCTATTTTTTATTTTTATTTTTTTTTTATTTTTTATTTTTTGCTCATTAAGTCAGTAGCTTGTAGGTTTGTCGGCCAATTCTGGAAAAAGTTCATACCTAGGGACACACTATTCACATGTCACGTAGTAACATGTCTTTACCAGGGCTGTAGTCATAAAATACAAAAAGCAGAGGGTATACGCATGGTATATATCATATGCCTCACTATACATTAATTATATCATACATATAGGCCAGTTGCACGCGAAAAAATACTTTAACTTCTTAAAATTGTCTTTTATTTAAAATGATTAAAGTATCGTTTAAAATATTTTATCACTTGAATTTGAAAAAAAAAATATATATATATATATATATATATATATATATATAGGCTATATTATGTAATACTCTCATCTTAGACCTCATTTATTATATGTTTAAATGTTGAGATAATTATGGTAAAAAATAAACCAACCTGTAGGGAAAACAGAAATGAATCTTATACTATATACAGTACAAATGTATTTTTCGTAATTGTTCATGATTATAAAATGAAAATAAAGACGTTCAATCACAGAGAGTATACGGTCTTTACCAGAAGGTATACGGTGTTTATGTAAACATTTCAGAGGATAGCCTCAGATTAGGCCGTGCTAATAAGATGTGTGCAGTGCTCGAATTGGAAAAATAGAAAAAGGGGTACTCTCGGGCTTTCAATAAATGAGCGTTCACTCAAACCATATAACTCGCATACTATAAAAATAATTCAGTGGCGTAGGCGCCAGGATTTTTATTTGGAGTGAGCTGATAATTTTTTATGTAGGGAAGACTTAAATCCTACATAAGTTTGGTATATGCCAATGCCATGGCTATACGTTTAGGTTTAGTGTCTCTGTACATCTTTTCACATACTAAATTGCGTAATTAATTAAATTATTATTATCCTTAATTATCGTATTTAAAATATACCTACTTATATCATATATTTTATAATATTATAAAATTAACTTCCTTAATTTTAAAAGAAAAAATGGAGGAAATTATTAATTTTCTTTTGTATTATTAATTAAATGTACAATAACATATTAAAAATGTGATGCTATACAGTGGTGGACCTAAGAGTTAAATGCTGGTCAGCAAATTCAGAGAGGATTACAAACTAACATAGGTTTAATTTGGTTCTGTATACGACGAACCCGGATCGGATTTCTAGTTTGGGGGCCCTGGGTCCAGAGTTCAGTCAAAAAATACGAAAATCGTTTTCAAAACAAGAAAATAAAGAAAGAAAGAGGAAAAAATTCTTTGAAATGGTGAAATTCCCTAGGTGAAAAAGTAAAAGAAAAATAATGGCATTGAAAATTTTTCTCGCCACTGCACTGCAAATTGCCATATAATTTAGTATATTGTATAATATATATATATATATCTTTTTAATAAATTTGAAATATTTTTCTCAAAAATTTTTTTATTTAATTAAATTATAGGTACTGGTTTAGAATAAACATTTGCCAAGGGTCCCATCGGTATTTACCGACTAAAAGACCGTTAGATCCACCACTGGCGCAGTATTGCCTTAATTAAATTACGAGCAATTGATTAATATTATGCATAATAAATTTAGTATTTTATAAATATGTCTAGAAAATATGTAATGACCAGTGATAAATAATAATAGATATATTAGTATATAATATAACTATATTAGGTATTTCCTACCTATTTTGTTTATTTCATAGTATGCCTCTCACAGTGCCCCATATAATTTTCCATTATCTCAGTGTAGGTACACAAGGCTGGACCAAAGTGAGACATTTTGTAATTTTGAAAAAAAGGTGTTTCTAGCTGACATTTAAATAAATGATTACATTTAATAAAGCGATTTTAAATACTACGCAATATTTTAAATCTATCTACACACGTTTTCATTAAACATCATTAAAATACAATTTTTATTTAAAAATTAATTTTACGTGTCTCACTGTGACCACGCCTCTCCTAAACTGATATTTTTTTGTAGTTTTTCGTTAATGAACTACTAATTTCTAACAATAATAAAAATATTAATTTTTTATATTTATACCTAATTTATATAAAAGTAAACTTTAATATTAGGTACCTACCCAGTAATTGTTTTTAAAAAATATTAGTTGAACAGTAGGTACCTGCTAAATGAAATGAACTTTATATTTTATATAGGTACTTGTATTTTTTGTGGAATAACTCGATAAGGTTTGCGTTTTTCTTTTTTCAGACATTTCATTTGATTGTACCTAATACATTAACTATGCGTAATTACACATAGGTACAAGTACACTATAAAAAAAAAATATATATATATATTATATATACAACAGCAAAGTACAAAATGGCATGACAAAATAGATATGTGAACGATAATACGAATATTTTAGTCCGATATGTGCATCCCCACTTTTTCCCATATATTAGGTTCTCCGTTTTTCATTAAATTCTCTGGTGATGGCTTAGAAATGTGTGCTTGATACATGTAACCAATTATAATCAGAGGCGGAGAAAACTTAATACACGGTAAAAAGTGGGAACACTTCGTAGAGATGTGCGTATCACAATGTCGCTGACACACAGCCTATCTATTTATGAGTTATGTTATTCATTATTTTTAATAAGATAAGAAAACCGATTAAAAATTAAAATCTATAAACTAACATTTTAGACTTTTGCAGCGACCTTCGCATAAATGACAATTTAAAATATATACACGGTTACGTTATCACGTTCACGTGCGACACTGAAAGCATTTTTAAATTTTACTGGAATACGCCACTGAAACAATTGATTAGCAACGGTGTGCTCTCGTGGGCTTAGCCCCCCCTGAATTATAATTAGCCCCTCAAATTTATAATATATAATAATATAATAATAATAATAATATGATTTATAATATACTTATAAAAACCATTAAAACTTTGTGTTAAATTTTAAGACAGAGGGGGGCTTATTCAATGTATAAATAGTCAGGGCTGAAGCCCCCCCCCCCCACTAAATTGAACCAATTTGCGCCTATGCTGATACGACAAGTACAATAAAATTGGTTAAATTTTTACATCATCGAGTGTCAGAACCGTTTTCCATTTCGATTAGACGGAACGCGTACCTACAATATTAATTATTCAAATTCGTTTGACTATGATTCGGAAGAAGAATAATTGGAAGAAACGGCTGTGGCAACATTTTGAAATGAGTCCACGAGTAGTCGAAAAATTTCGGTTCGTCCTATTTTAACGAGGAAAGTGACGAAAAGGAGTTTCCACCTCCCCCCCCCCAACGTTCTGGTCTATATAATTAACCGAAAAATTTTAGTACATACGTACGATTTATATCAATTTTTATTGGCTATACGTGGAAGACATTTTCGAACGTTTCGAAGGTTCGGAATAAAACGACGTAATTGCTCATCATATTATACCTACGTAACACGTCTCTTTCAAAATGTTTTGAAACGCGTGGCGTGGGATGGCGTGTAAAGTGTCGTATTAATATGATCACAAAACTCAGTTTTATAAAAAAAAAAGAAAGAAATTCACGGGATCGGAAATTTTGGGTGTTGACTATACTGATTAAAGGCTCCTGATTTTTTTTTTTTTTTTTTTTTGATTCTATTTCAGGAACGGCCAATTTCGGTTTTGCCTATTATTATTTTTATATAATAAATTATATTTTTTTAAATTATATTTGCTTTTTATTTAGCGTGCGTGTGTGTTGACTTACTTACCAATTTGAACATGATGAGAAGAATGTGTGTAGCTCTTAACGATTGTCGGAGGGTCTTCTAAGCCGCAGAGTACTCGAAAACTTTGTGATCGCCAGAAAAAAATCTCAACACACTACCTTTTTTATGTATATATATAGGTATATGATATAATATGTATATCGGTAAATTTCTGACTCGTCGCGCAAATCGGGGACGATGTCTGATTCGGTCGTCTCCGTCGGTGATCGACAGCAGGCACGTTAGGTACCTAATCAATCTAAAACCGTTGAAAAACTACAATATTTTTTGACGTCCAAACACACTTGTAAGTCTGTTCGTCCAAACAGAATAAATACGGCAGCCGTACGACTCCACAGCACCGGGTTCGACTGAAATGTGTGAAAATAATCGCGCGGCCTCTCGACGTGTATGTTTCACGAAGTGTATTTAATCGACGACAATAATGTCGAAAAGCCTTTGTGGCTCGTTAATAATTGTCGAATTTCAGATTACAAAAGTAATTAGTAAAGTATACATAAACGTTTGTCGATACAGTCGCTACGAATGCAATATCACGTGTATATATAATATATAGTTCACATATTTTTTCCGATACGCGAATAATACGTATATACTTACATATTATAATATATCATAGGGACTAAAGGAATTATATATTATAATATAACGTGCGCGTTTTTCTCCTTAAATGTTTTCCAATTGACGAAAATACTATTTTTTTTTTATTCTTTAAAAACCGTTGAAATTTCGAAATATGATTTTTTTTTTTTTTTTTTTTTTTTTTTTTTTATTGAATAATATTATAATGTACGAATAAAATCGATATACCCACGTAATAGGTATGATATCGATATGGATAAATATAGGTAGGTAATATATATTTATACGGTGTCATTGTTTTAATTGAATAATACAAAATTATACGGATAAATTCAATAATGTATAGACGCTTAGTATAAAAATAACTGTAATAATATAGGTACGACATTTTACAGTCGTAAAATTATATAAATCCATAAACACGGCGTTTTAGTGTTTCTGATATTAAAAAAGTTCTGATAAACGTATATACGTATATAGTGTATAGGTAATACTTTATAGTATACCTAACCAATATCCTATCTCCGTTATCATTGCATAATAAAAATTATTAATACGTTTTTATTCCAAACAATTTAAAATTAACAAAAGCGATTTTGAACATTTACCGCTTTCTCTGTAAATACAATAAATGGGAAAAACAAATCAACAATTTCGGGGAAAATCATAAAATTAAAATGCATCCGAGTAATGCGGTCAGGGAACAATCTTATTAAAATACCAAACCTAATATATTTTTTTTTTTTTTTACTTCAAACTTCTTCGAACGACAAACTTTCCTCGTAAATAAATATGTAACAATAATAAGTAGTATTTTATATACACTCGTAATAGTCCCTACTCTCTACTTATTTGCATTTAACAATGTTTAAATTAAATGGATCCTTGTAATAACCAGCATTTGTAAATTCATGTGCATTGAAAGAAGAATTGTCTGAATACATACACTTATGCATAAAAAAAAAATGATCACATACTCGTATTCACTCAAATATATTTATAAAAATTAAAATAAATGAGTTTAATAAAAAACGATTTTCCTTAAAATAATTTGTATTTTAATTTCATTAAATAAATAAATAGTATTGTCACGTATATTTTACAATAAAAATAACATTTTTAACCTTTTATATACATGTACCTACTGTACTAAATGCAAATCCAAGCCAATAAACCTTAAATACTTTAAAGAAATATTGTTCGTGTTTTCAAAATTATTTACTTATATTTTTTCTGTGACTATATTTTCATAAAAAATAAGTTATTATAATGCTCAAAATATATACTATAAAATACATGTTTAAAATTAAAAGCCGGTCTGTAGTGGAGGTACTTAGCTTGCTGAATATTTGAAAGCAATAATAAATCATTTCTTTCGAAAATCAAAAAAATTATCTTGATAAAGTTGAACAACTAGAAAACATTTTCACAGAAAATTCTATATCTGAATATTCTTACATTACTCCTGACTACCCGAAAAATAGTATATGTACCTAAAAAAAAAAAAATAAAAATAATAAAACACATCGTTGTAAAACCACGACGCTCAAAGTTTAAAAATAAAAATATTATATATCTATATATTATATATAAATATTGTCTTTCAAAATATTAAATTTTTATAAAAAAATTTTAATTTCATAAAAATGCAGTATTATATACAGTGCTTTAAATGTTACATGAAATAAATTTCAAATGTATTTATTATTCGCGGCTAAAAGTGGAGTTAGCATGCTTACAAAATAATCACTCTGAATATACTCGTACGTATAACAAATACATTATACAGATAGGTATGATCAAGTTAACGATATTTTTTAACTCGTTAAGTTAAGTTAATTGAAAATAATATAAGCTAAGTTAAGTTAAAAGTTACTCGTATATTTTTTATTAACTTTTTAAGTTAAAAGTTAAAACTTTGAAAAAAAAAAGTAACTTAACTTAGTTAAAAATTAAAATTTCCTAATTAGGAAAAAAAGTCGATATATACCTATTCTATTATGTCGTAAAGAGGTAAAAAAGGATGGTTATTCTTTACACTCGAAAAAATTACTCGGGACTTCTTCTGCCTGAAAAAGTGTATACATGTAAAAATAAAAATACACGTCATTTTAAAACCCGTGCATAAATAAGAAATCAGAAAATAAATTCTAACTGCCAAGATACCTATACATTATTGTTTGATTCACATTAATGTAGTGTAAAATAAGCAGTACCTACTACTTCAACATATTTTCTATACTGGATGAACATAAATACCAGCCTCCATATAGTTAAAAAGACCCGGGCTCAGCCCAATATTCGTGAACGGCCAACGTCGCGACGTGTGCGTGAGTGGTACATCGATTATTATTAACGATTACGTACGTGCCATTCTAGGTACTTACTAAAATTGCGTATAAGTACCAAAAAGTAAAATCCCATTCAAAAATGTGCATTGTTCTTCGGTCAAAATTTAATTTCATTTAGATACTTTTGTATAAAGTTGACTTGAAGTTAACACGTTAATTTTAATAAAAAAAAAAAAAAAAGTAACTTATTAAGTTAAATTAAGTTAATCTGAAAAAAAAGTAACGAGTTAAGTACCTAACTTAATTAAAATTAACTTAACATTTTAACTTAATTTTAACTTTTAACTATCGTTAATGCCCAGCCTTGGGTATAATGATATATGGAACCCTTGGAATTTTTTCCCACTTTAAGCACCGATTATATCTATATCTATATTATTATAAAATATATAATTCACTATAGATATTATATTTATAATAGCACTTTGTAGAGTTTATTATTATTATTTCGTATGGCGTCCGTGAGCAGCACCAGGAACATTAAAAAATATATATAAAACAAAAAATATAAAAATATTTTACGTTCAACAGTGATAAAATTCAAAAATAAACAAGCACATAGTAAACACAAATACATAAATAGAACAGAAATTCCCAAATAATTCGATAAGCCCTTTCTCGGTATACGGTCAATGTAGGGGTCATGTTACGGCTCCAAATCTAAGTTCTTCGTCCATTCCACAGCTTCTTCCTTAGCCAAGTGTACATCTTCCACGGTGCCTTTAAATGCACGAATCGGACACTCATCGGTGATGTGTTTAATCGTCTGGGATTCATATGACCACAGTCACATGTTTCAGTATGACGCGCAATCCCCATTTGTACATCGTGTGCCCACTGCTCCTACCATGGCCAGTCCTGATACGGTTTAGTGTTACCCAAGTGTTTCTTTTGAGCTCAAATCCCGGTTGTTTGATAGTTGGGTTAAACGCCAATTTTTGGTCATCTGGATTTTCTGTTGTCCAGTCGCTTTCCCATTTACAACTTATATCGAATTCTTCTCCGGTGAGATCCCTTGCTGTTTTCCACGGTGATTTTCGGGATTTGAGTTCATATGTGATGCAAAACGAACGCATATTAACCTATGCGTCTATTGCTGTAATTATATTTTGGTATTTACTATTTACTATAGTTCAAAAAGTAATTTTTAAAAAAAAGTCCTGTATTTTATTGTATATTTGTATTGAAAATCGTTTTCACTTCTATATAACTGCAGTACCTATAATACGTAAAGGAGTGTCTACCAACAATCCCATATAATTCGTGTTGACTATATTTTTCATCAGTTAAGTAACGTGAAATTCGAACTTTAAATACGTCTATGACAGCTGCGTGTATAGACAGGTCATATGTGTACACTGTACGGCCGTGTTAAAAGGCTCGCATTTCATTGCTTCGAACAGTTCTACAATTACTATAATTTGATTAAATTCTAATTTAACGGTGAACTCGTGATGCGCTCTCATAGAGAAGTTTTTTTTATAGGTAAACCTACATGATTTTATTAAAACAACGGGTCGAGTTTTCCAAATGCCACCGAGGTTACAAAATATCACCGATAGGTAATCAAATATATTATTCATATATAAATATATATGTAGGGAAAAGGTGTTTAAAGTTGCTATAGCGGGTAAAATGATATCACGTCTTATTATTTTTCTGTCGTATAAGCATAACATTACTAGTCGTAATGTTATCATTGTTACTGATTGATTAACCAATAATGACAAAAACTCCCACGGTTTGCGATTGATAAAGAAATACATTTTTTTCCCAGCTGATTTAAGGGAAGTGTTCGTGTAATTTATACGATGTATAACCTATTGATTACCTTAGTGATTAAATTATCTAGATTTATTGTTATTTTTTTTTCGAAATATATATAAGTTTACCTATATATATATTTCTCAGTATAATGAAATTGGCTTAAGTTTATAGAGAGAAATATTACTATATTAAAATTTTTAAATGAATATTTTGAAAAGGGCAAAGTGATTACTTCTCACCTTTAAATCGACTTAAAGGTCGTATTTCAAAAAATCCGTTATTAGAAGGCGTCATTAAATGAATATTCTCATGAAAATGTCAGCTTTCTACGATAAGTAGTTTGAGCAGAGTATTGATGAGCTGGTCAGTTAGATTTTGAATAATAATAATAATAATAATAATAATACAATATTCATGCTACTAACAGTAAAAGTAGATATTGACTGGTCACTTTATCCATCTGAGCTGGGAAAAGTAGCTAATTTTGTAATTTTTTTAAATAATAAAGTTACTATTTTTCTTTATGTTTGAATTATTTATTTGTTTTTTTGTTAAAAACTACGATAGCTAAACATATTTAAGAATACAATCTAAAAGTCTTCACCTAATAATAAAAAATCCCAGAAGGGTACAACATCTTTTTCCTTAGCATGACCACATTAGACACATTTCCCTTAGGTACCTACATATATAATTAAAACTAGTGAAATTGCATATTTTCAGATGAACTAAAATTATATGAGGAACCATTTTTACGTATCAACCACACGATATCTGTAGTAAAAAATGATATAAAATCTCTAAAAAGTAATAATTTTTATTTAATATTTATAAATTACCATTATGTCGTAGGTACCTACTTATATACTAAATGAAAATACATATCACCTAATTATGTACCTACACTATACAGTATACAGTATGCTGCAGAGTGTTGGACATAACTGAAAATACTCTACCTACAGATTTGAGTTTGTAATCAATATTATTCGAATTATTTTAGAATTTATACATATTATAAGCTTATGACTAAGGTTCAGTCCTTCAGATAACCAATGGTAAATAACTTACGAGTATAATATAAAAAATAATAATTCAAAATACTATATGCTAAACGCTATATATAAATAGGCATTAACCATTATATATTTAAATTGAATACATATATATTATATATACACATATATATATAAACATATATACATATATGTATATATATATAATATCAATAAAAAAATATATATTTAAAATTTTTAAATTTAAAAAATGTGATACTCTTATAAAAATATAAATACATATATAATGTAAAAAATAATATATAAAAAAAGAAATTGTGCCTAGAGTTAAAAAAAACATTACAACCAATACATATTAGAAAATGATATATAATTTTTTAATAACCTGTTAATATATCTATGTAATATGTTACTATAGTCATCGTTTAATGATTTGTTTTATATTATTATTTATAATAGTAAAATATATTCTATGTATTATTTTTATTAATTTTCATATTTTTTTATTTTAGTTTTTAGATTTTTCTAAAACCGTGGTTTTTATTATTCATTTGTAGCCTAATGATGACTCACGATCGAAACTAGTTGTTACTTGTTTTTCTTGTTAATCTTTTTTTTAATATTCTAAGCACATTTTCTTTATTATATATATATACTTTTTTTTTTTAATGTATATTCAATTTGACTTATAATTTATATATACTGTTATTTTTTATAATAGGTGTATACATATTTTTATTTTAAAAAAATGTATTAAATACCATGAATCATAATAGTCGTGGTGTTTATATTCATACGAATAACCAAAAATGAATTATTCATTTGCAATATCAATAATTATTGTTTTGTGTAGTGTAAGTATTTGATTCGAAAGTTGGTTTTTCTTTCATCCGCTAATCCACTAAGCTACATTATAAATAAATGATGTAGCTATTATAATTATATGCGTATATTAAAATATTGAAACATTTAAATCACGCAGTAAGATTCAATTTTAATACTAAAAATGCACAAAGGTAGATTATAATATTATATAAAAGAAGAATTCTAGGTTATTTCGTTGAATATGAGTTTCAATAGGTACATCCTTTTATGTGCGCTTATTATTTCCATTCCACAAAACGTCCAATAAGCGAAACACCAGAACATTTACGTGGAAACGACTTTTCATTAAGTCTATAAACATCTGACATGCCTAATTAGTTAATTCTGATGAATTTGTGTTTTTGAATAATACGAATCTTGCAGATGATGAGAAGAGAAATTAATAATAAAAATCAAGCACATATTTGGAGAACGGATTAATTCACGTTAACTGGTTAATTGAAAGGGTTATTAAAAGTAGTTTAATATACGCAAAACAAAATCCAATGTATAGATTTTCAAGCTGAGAATAATATTTGAAGAAAATTTGCACATTTACCGTAATATTATATGGCTAATATCATATCATATCTGTACCTAAATATATACTTATTTAGAATGGGCAAAATAGGATTTCGTGTATTTCGAAAATTTCAAAAACTATTTAAATGCATGTGGTTATACATTATTGATACAAGAAGTATGTGTAAAATGTCGCGTGTTGATCACCAAATTATTACTGCAGGCCAAATTAATAGCATATATATAATATATAGAGCAAGGATGCAATTATGGGACTGTTTGGACTTCTCTTTCCCCCCCCCCCCCCCAAACGATTCGCCCGATAACGTTATCTCTTTTCAACGCAAAGTACATGTGCATGGCCTAATTATAGTGTGACCAATGCGACCAATGCTTAAAAAGCCTGAAATCATCATGACCGTGTTTTCTGATAAAGTCATAATTCTGATAAGAAGTGATAAATAACAATAATATCGATATACAATTGTATTATTATAATAGTAATGGGTATAGTATAGTGTAAATTATATAGGTACACTATAGGTATAGGTACTATTTTTTATATATTTATCTCTTGATGAATATATTTAAAACAGTAGTTCGTTTTTTTTTACTTTTAAATACATGTAGGTAATACATACATTTTTTTTTGGCATAATTTGATCTTTTACATTTCAAATACCTATACCTATACCTTCATCGAGATATAAGCAAGGATGTAATTAGGTATATTACCTATATATAATTATTATATATATTTTTTTTTTTATCATAGAAGCCGATGTTTTTACAGGAAAAGATTTATTGGATCTATATGATTATATAGGATAGGTTGGGATCAGAAGCCCATAGTTTGAGTTAAGGTGGATTGACGATGGTCATTACTTATTATAGCGTTTTCCACCAACCTGCACTATTGCACCGATGTTACACTTGAACGGTTCACTGATAATTACTGATTACGGTAATCGCAGTGCATACAAGTGCAATAGTAGATGAAACACGCTTTTTACTATCAAATCATAATTTTAATGAAATTTACAATTTTTGGTGAAAGATTTATGAATATTTTGGATAAAATATATTTTTAGTGATTTCATCGTCATCATCACTTTTTCTATATGAAAGATAATTTTTAATAATATTTTGTACTATTAATATTGAATACGAAATATAATTTAATCGTATTATATCGTAATTTAAAGTATAATTTATGTATGTAGATAGTATAACTATGTATCACAGCTTGAAATGTTTAAATGTTCACTTTTTCATAAACCATAAATGTTTGTTATCAATTATCATAATATTTAATAATATAATTTAATAATAATTATCATAATATAGCTCTCTGAGACCGTGCGACCATCACTACGTACACTGAGTGCGAAAAACGAGTACAGTGCAATAAATGCAATATAAGTATAATAAGTGCAGTACGTGCAGTAATAGTAATTCAGTGAACACCAGAATTGTATGTGGAACATAAAAATGTGCACTAGTGCAGTCGGTACAGTTAGGTGGAAAACACTGGATATAATTTTTTTTTTTTTTTTTTTTTTTTTTTATCAATATAGAGTAGCGTAGGCAATATAAGCATTTTTATTTTTTACTTTATAAGTATTAAAATTAATATTATATTTAATTACCTAATTATATTCATCAATATTAATTAAAAATACAAATGGGTGATTTCTATTAATATATACGTAAAACAATGTTTATTTAACATAATATAGGTATATGTATCATATACTGATAAATTTTGTAAAATATTTTAGGTACATTTAATTATTATTTAAATGATAAATTAATAATAATATCATATCTCGTTTAAGTATCATTTTTAAGTATATGTTTGTTTATATAGGTACATATTATATATATATATTACTAATTTACTCCCATTTTATATACCTAAATAATATTTAATAATCTTTATGATGCGTTACAATAAATTATGATAATATTCATTACGTATTTTGGGAAGGGCTATATCAATTATAATCGATTTCAGAGGGTTTAGCGCTTCGGCAACCCCTTCGATTGCGCGTATATAGGCGGAGTTTAAGAAAAGCACGTGACATTATAAATGCGTATTATATAGTAGTTTGTGAATTGTTTGGATCATAATGAAGTTATGGAAGGGCCAGGAGAATATCATACTTCAATATCCTATAAATATCCTATTTCCGCAAAACCGTATAATTGGACAAAGTAATAAGTTGAGTCTATACAACATGTGGATAATAATAACTGCATTATTATTAGCCAAACGGTGAAAAGCGTGCAACCAGTAATAGTGTTGTATTGTTGCATTTCGACAACAGTTTCCGCTATTACCGTCATGAAACAAAACTGTATGCCATTACATACGGAAACGTTTTGTTGCCATTTGCGTACATCTCGTCTACTATTCCCATTGAATAGGTACCTACCTATTGATAATAATAACAAACATTTGAATGCAATAGGTACAGAATATTGCATCTAATCAGGGCCGTAGCAAGAAACTGGCCCGAACAAGCAAAAAACTGGCAACAGAAAAGAAGGTACAAAAATCGAAATTCAGTAATATCTGTCGTTAAATTTCTAAGATTGAGGTGGGGGACGAAAATTCGATGGGCAAAATCTTGTAAAAGTAAGTCGATGACTTTCTTTTTTTACTTATTAAGTAGATTTTTAAGGAACGGGAGCGCAACTCCAAAAAATTGATGACTTATTTCCTTATTACCGATTTAGGAGCGGAAATTCGGTTCTTTGTCAACAGTGCGATCGAATCTCGCTACGGCTACGATATTATAATAAACATCACTATTGAAATCGAAAAGCTACCTGCAGTTTGTCCAGTGCCGGTGCCCACAACTATGCAGTATAGATACCTACATCAATATATCTATTCCGATAGCCGTAGTTATATGTAACTATTTGAAATACCGGAATGAGAAATATTTGTGAGCCTCGATGCTCGATTCACCAATAAATTATTATCATTATTATTATTATATAATGTACAGTAATATGCACAGTAGTTTATTACTGTATAATGTATAGGTATCGGCGTACGTTTGTTCGTCTGCATAGAAAATTCCTATATACATAACTCATTCATATTAATAAATATAATTATTAGGAATATAGAATTTGATTTTGGAGAAAGGGAACACAAAGCGAATAGGGAAAGGCGCAAGTAATGAAGTTGAGTTGGGACGAAGTGCGATGAGGTTGAGAAGTTCAAGTATTTAGGATCCGTTCTAAGAACAGATAGTGGTTTCGAGGAAGATATGAAATACCTAAATGTGTGTGTTAATTTTGTGGATGGATTGAGTGGTGAGACGATTATGTGTTATCACGGGATCTAAATATTTAATTATTTGCGAAAAAATGAAAATTATTCAAATTAATTATTAATTTAACCATAATCTTATACCAATATCTTCGGGCAAAAAATGAAGCGAACAAACAAAATCCTTAAAACAAATTTTCTTATCTTTTCATGGTATTTTTCTGTCCCAGGCATTTAACTGTTCAATATCCTGTAATTGTATAGGTATAAAATTTTTTGATTATTACTAATATATAGGCACAGAATATTATATTCTTTGATATACGTACATACTCTATATATTCTGTTTTACTCCTACTAATCCTTAGTCCTTTACTTTCCAGAGCTTCCCTCCACTCTTCAAGTCTACCATTCACTTCCTCAGGACTTTCTCCTATCATTACTATATCATCTGCAAACAATATGCACCATGGTACTTCCCCCTGTATATCCTTTGTTATCTCATCTATTACCAGGGAAAATTAGTAAGGACTCAAAGCTCAACCCTGATGTACCCCTACTTTGACCCTAAAATCCTCAGTTCCTCCACAAAGACTTCTCACTCTTGTACTCGTCTCTTCATATATATCTTGAATTATGTTCACAACACCTTTGGTAATCCTTTCTTCATTAATGCCCACTTTAAGATCTCCCTAGATACCCTATCATATGCCTTCTCTAGATCAATAAATACCATACACAATTTCTTTTTCCTTTCTCTGTACTTCTCTACAATCTATCTCACACAAAATATTGGCTCCATTGTTGACCTCCCAGGCACAAACCCAAACTGATTTCTAGTAACAGTTGTCTCACCTCTTACCCTTTTATCTATTATCTTTTCCCAAATCTTCATACTGCGGCTCATAAGTTTTATCCCCCTATAATTTCCACAATCCTGTACATCTCCTTTACCCTTGAATATTGGTACTACACAACTCTTCCTCCAAGCTTCTGGAATTTTTCCTTCTACTAGTATCTTATTAAAGAACTTTGTCAGCCATTGTA
>JAIPRL010006623.1:0-26544 GCA_025469235.1 Pemphigus obesinymphae
TGAATGACTGAAGCAATGGGTATAAAAAGCCAAAGGATATTCATTTAAAATTAGGGCTTGAACGCCGTTATACTTCCCAGACATATTAGATCCCCCATCGTAACCTTGTCCTCTTAAATTATCCATACTTAAGCCAAGTTTTTCTAGCTCATGCTTCAATGTTTTTGTTATTTCTGATCCAGTAGTTGAAACAATTTTTACAAACCCCAAAAAATCATCTCTTATAACCAAATTAGTCAAGTCAACATAGCGTACACATATTGTCATTTGTTCGTTTGTACTGATATCTGTTGTTTCGTCACACAAAATAGAAAAATACTTTGAAAGTTTTACTTTATCTACAATTTTTTGTCTTATAACAGAACCAATTGATTCAATAACCTGATTTTGAATAGTAGAGCTTATCATGGTACAATTTTTAGCAGATGTATCAAAATGTGACTCAAGATCTTTATCACCAGATTCTATACGAAAAGACAATAAAGCCCGAAATACTCCTTGATTACCCAATAAACAATCTTCACGTACATTATCAAGTTTCAGTGAACCAGTTTCTCGATGGCCACGCAATGGCAAGTTATTACGAGCACAAAAAAGTATAGTTTTAATAATAGGTATTAGTCTCTTACGGTTTTGTTCAATAATCTTATTTGTTTGATTGTTGAGAAGTACATTTACTGCTCTTTGTTCTCCACTTTCATAGTTCATTAAGAAGTTCCTTGCTCTTTCACTAGAGATCATATGATAGTTGGTTTTAGAATGATCGTTTAAATCAGCCATTGCATCTTTATACTTGGTCATTGGCTCTTTGACTAGTTTAACCAACTTCTACAAAACATAATTATAAAATATTATAGTAATCAATTATCAAGGGAAATTATTTTTTTAATTATTTAAAAAATACCTGGTTGCCAGATCCACCGCCCGAAAAAGCAAATACAACACAGTTTTTACAATAGGCCCCTTCTTTAATTTCACTATAAGCTAACCACGAAAATATTTCTAAATACTTATATTGAAACTTCCTATTATGTTTGTCTTCTGCACGTAGCGGAAAATCGTAATTTGGCTCGAGTACCCATGTATACTTTAGACAATTAATTATTTCACAAGACTTTAATGTGTGGTTGACCACAAAATTGGCAATACCATGAATATGACTTGGTTTACACACATTTATAGGTACCTATAAGTAAAGTCATAACGATATTTATTAAATTTAAATTATACAATTTTTAATTTAAATATTTATTTATTATATTTCATTTTTTAACTGAAAAATAAAATAAATCACTATTTATTTAACTGAATATATAATTATTGTAATATATACTTGTACTACCTATTATATAGTACCAACTATCTTACATGTAGGTACGTGTGTAATTTTTTTTAATAATTAGTCAATATTATTATTTTTTTAATTAGAGTGAAATTGAGGATTTTCAATTATATCTAATCAAATATTTAAATTAAACAAGAAGTGATGATACCAGCAAAATCCTTGCAAAAATCTAATATGCATTGATATATGACTCAATTTTTCAACCCTTTTCGCCATTGTGGCGTTGTGGCGCTAAAAGACGCTCGATGACGCCAGAAAATCGAAAAATAGTGTAACACATTAATTTAGGGTAGAATTATACAAGAAATCGAATGATTATATTTATATACAGATCTAAAATCGAATAAAAAAGTTATAAATAATTTAATTTTGTTATTTTTATTTTTTTGGAAATAACTTATAACTTTTTATTCGATTTTAGATCTGTATATAAATATAATAATTCGATTTATTGCAAAATTCTACCCTATATTAATGTGTCACACTATTTTTCGATTTTCTGGCATCATCGAGCGTCTTTTAGCGCCACAATGGTGAAAAGGGTAAAAAAAGGGTCAATATCGTATTTATAAAAATTCATTTACACAAATACATAAGTACACAGCAATACAAATTTTTAAATCTAATGCGCCTATAATAATTTACGAATAATATTTTATTTAGATTGCCTACCGAATGATATTATACTTTATATAAATAGAGAAACTTGGAAATTGTATATTGTTATATTATATTATATTATATTACTACTATATTATTAATACATCCGTATTTTGCTGCTTTTAAGCTATTACTAGGTGTACCTATTGTATCAAATTATCGACTGACGAATATTATTGATGCTAATAGTAAGTAATCTACAGATAAAATAAAATATGTCATATACCTTACTACACAATATTCAAAAGGACAAAATAAAAAAAACCGAGGTTACAACTTTGAGCCATTGACTTTTCTTAGAGGGCTCGGCCCCCTCAAGCCCCCATTGGCTACGTACCTGTTGTTATTAACTATTACTCAGTTTTAATAAAATAGTTAAATATTTTAGGATGATAAAAAAGTAAATTTATATGTATTTAGCACAATAATTTATTAAAGACAATAGTAGGTACTTACATAGATCAAAAAAACAAGTACCTACTGTTCTTGGAAAATAAGTACGTATGGTCACTATAACTACACTGCATTTTTCCCAAAATTTATAATGTTAATTAATATTACCTTTTTGATTTCCGTTGAAATTATACTCTGTAACTGCTGATTGTCATCCACAAGGTCATTAGTTTCTATTTTTGGTTTTTTTGGTGCCGAGGAAAAAAATTCGTTATTTTTGATACTCGTTTATTTTGTATAAATAATTATATTATCCATAATTATAGTCGTCTATATCGATAGAATAAAAAGTATAGTAGCATAAAAAAGTTAAAGATGTGTTTAGGGAATAATCGCTTATGATGGACTGGTACTTTGTCTAAAATAAATACTTACGTCATTAGAGTCGTCACATGTGCTTTTATATCAGTAATTTCCGCAGATATATATATTAGGTATTGTATATAATATACACATTATACACACTAACGTAGTTAGAATTTAGTACCTATATAGGTAAACAATTGAAACATGTTATATAATATATTGAACACTGAGATTATCATCGGTCAATTCTCGCAAATACATCATATATATGTCACAAATAGTATACATTTTATCATGTTATCTGTGTAGGTACTAATTGTATTATATTAGCCGTATGACGATAGGTATATTCATGTATCGATTTAATATTTTTGTTGATTTAAAGTTGATAAATCACCAATTATTTTTACTGTCATTATTTTTAATATAATATACAAACACGGATAAAGGGGGGGGCCCTCGGCCCCCCTAAATACGCCACTGCATCCAACCACCTGTTTTTAGTCTTTCTAGTTCCTTCTTTCCTTCTACATGCAAAATACAGTATATTATATAAACAATATGAGGATAATTCATATTCTTTTTAATTTTGTAACTAGATAGTTCACTTGTCTTCAAGTATGATTTGTGATAGACTGTACAGTAATATTTCGTAATTACCAGTCAACCACTTTTTATTATCTAACAAAAGCCATTAAACAATATCGCTATTAATAAAACGAAAAAGCTCAATTTCACAAAAACATGATTTAATTTAATTTTGTAAATACGTATTTTGATAACTATGTTATCATCTTCAGTGCACAATAATAATTAATATTATATTAATATATATTAATATCAATAATTTTTAATTTAAGGTCATTAATTTTCGAATTGTATATTTATATTAATTTTTCGTATTTTTCAAATATAATTCTGTTTAGGATATTTTCTATAAATTATATATCATATTTATAATATTTTAATAAAATTATTAGCTTTGTCTGAGATGTTATAAAAGAAAAAAGTATAAAATTCTCATAGTAAGTATTCATAATTGTTTTTAAGAAGGTCCCTTGTGTAAAAATATTAATACTGTAATAGATTAAAAATTAACTTTGACGTTCAATGTCAGTATATTTAGGGATTTTCATCAATCATCAATTTTAAAATTGGTCTCATGTCAGTACCACTTTTTATTGTTGTGTAATTACCATAATATGTGTCATAATAAGTGTCAAATTCTTGAACTAGAATTAAAGCAATGCATAAACTTTTAATAGGTATTTATATAATTTTATAATGACCAGACCCTGGTCATTATTGTCATCGCGTCAATAGTTCAAGTAGGTATTAAAACATTTTGGTCACAGTAATTATGCTATTAATGAAGATTTTATTTTCTATTTGTGTCTTGTTAAATCGTTAAATTACACTTCACGATAAACAAAACGAGGGTTTGCTGGGTAAGATTTGAATTTTATTATTATTTTTATATTTACGCAAAAAGTTCCATTCATCAATATAACTTTTTACAATAATAAAATAATATTATTTACCGATATTTAATTATTTACACATATTGAAATTAATTATTTTTATATTAATGATTATGATTATATATTTTTATATTGGTTTCAGAATAAATTTGTACTCTATATATTAAAATATCTATGAAGTACTAACGATTTTGGATAAATTATTACGTATCTGCAAATTAATCAACACAATGTAATTTAATGTAGATTCTTTGATAACAAATGAACAATTTATCTGTTGTTAATTCATAATACATTATATATATATATATATATATTTACAAGATGATCATAGTAATTTTTAGAACGTTTCAGTCTTATTACAACATAATATATATTATATACGCTTAAATAGTAGTTTGTAAAATTATTGGTATTGATCAATTATTTTGTTGATTATGAATTCTAAAAATGTAATAAATATATATATATATATATATATTATAGATATAATACGAGTATATCTATAAGCTGTATTTTTAATCGAGCGTCGTATTCGATTATCTCAATTTGAGTTTACTACCTCATTTACTTGTAAAAAAAAGCGTAAAATACTTAAAAAAAAAGAAATACATGATTTTCATTTTTTTGTAATTTTTAATTGTCAATCGATAATAATTTAAAAACTGCGTACAACTGTATAAGATATATTTTGTAGAATATTTGCACAATTGAATGCGAAAAACGAATACAAAAATGAGATTTCGTCGGGGTTCTCCATATTTTTTTAAAATGCTTATGTAAATATGAAACCCTAGTAGAATATAAAAATTTTGTGACTTGGACATTTTGTTATAAGCAAGCCTTTCACTTTAAGTTAATATTACCGATATTTTAATTTGTGAAAAATGGATTCCTTTAAAAGAAATATAATTTTATTTACAACGTTCATTTATTTGTATATAATTACATCTGGTAAGCATAATAATAAATATATGTCTAAAATATACCTATATTTAGTTAGATTTAGTAAAATATATTAGAATTACATTTCATATTATTTGGAATATAGAAACGAAACCGACCCATAATAGTTAGGTAAGAAGGCGAAAGAGAAGAAAAGAAGACTATGTATTTAAATAAAAATAATTATGAAAATATTATTAGTAGGTACTTAAAAAAATTCCGTATAAGTTATTAGCAGTTGAACGGGCCGGGAGCATGAACTATTATCACGCGTACCCGGACACCAATTATATGCACGCACCACCAAAAGCCTTACTTACCGATCGTGTCGGCCACACTTCGTGTATATGTGTATATAGCACAGACAGAAGTGGTTGGGTTCGCCGCGCAAATTCTGTCGAGCTACGTAGTGCTTAGAGGTAAGTTAAAACTAGTAAAAATGGTAACAATGAATATAATATGATAACTGTGTTGCTTTTTATTAAATTAATAATTTACGCCCTTTTTGGCCAAACAAAATAAATCACCAAAAATATCACAGCAACACAAATAAATAATTATCAAAAAAGGTAATAGTAAATTCAGCCCTTCTGGCTCAACAATAATAATATGGTAGATAATAAATAAATAAATAAAATAAAAATAACTCACAACATTTATTGGTGTGAAGACTGGCCAACTGCACACCTGTACCTAATTCTAAATAAAATTCACACATACACGCGAAATATAATTTTTGTTACAAGGAAATAATAGTGGAAAATAGCGCACGTAAAAATAATAAGAAAAAAGGGTAGTAATGACGGCGATTAGAGCACGTATAAATATAATAAATGTATTAAATTTTCACAATAAATAGTGGCGATTAGCGCATACGTAAAAATTCATTTGTTGTGTTCGCGATGTATGTAATATGTACAAAGGTATATAAAAAAAAAACGCCGCGACGATTGGCGCACACAGATATCGATATAACGAACAATTTCGTACGGCGATTAGCGCCTGTACTCACAGTGGCGATTAGCGCACACTTATAATATAATATAATAAAAACGAAAAACACAATTGTTCGGCGATTCGCGCCTGCGATAGTTTTTTATGAAAAACCACGGCCGTGACTCGCACGGTAGACGTATAACGATCGAGTGTATACGACGTTGTTCACAACAGGACTAACTATTTTTACAATAATATAATTCACAATAACAGATAAACATTGATATTCAAATTATAATTACTTAAAGCTACGTGAATATGTGTGAGTGTGTAACCGACCGGTGATAATATTATTGTGATTAGGTTACTGGCATAATTAAGCGGTGGTCATCGTTTCGGCGCATTGGACAGCCGGTAGATTTTTGGTTATCTTTTATCTTATATAGATGTAAAATAAATAAATACAAATGTTGAGTTTTGAACAAAAAATTTTTGTAATACACATATCCAAAAACGACACCGTAGAGCTCTAGATAACTTTGCTTTTTATCATTTGTTTTTTGTTTCATGTTTCTAAGATATTTGTAAGTTATTATAAATGATAAAAGCAAAAGTAATATTTTCAATAAAATTTTATTAATTCATAAAAAACAACCATAATAAAAATGATATAGTAATGGGACCAATCATTAATCATTTTAAAAATGCATTTAAACGTTTTCAATTATTAGATTTTTATTTTTCTTAAAATTGTCTAAAATTTGCCTATATAGAAAAATAATATAAATATAAAATATAAATAAATTGGTATACAAATGGCCGCGCTGACATCCTCTTAATGGCACAAATAACCTCGCATATTTCAATATCCCGTTAAAATAATAATTTTGATAAGAACTTTATGTTTAGATAGGTACTCGTATTATATTTTCAAACAGTCTTAAACATATACCTTTGCGACTGTGACATTATTAATTTTGGGGTCACAAGTCCCCGTTATATCCCCAGTTTACGCTACTGATTTAATGAAACTAATATTTTATTTATTATATATTTTTGTTGTAATTACTATTAGTCTACTATATTATATGTATAATATGATTTTGAATAATTATGCTTATGTCCAATTCTTTATTATTAGTATTTATCACTAATATCAATCTATAAAAATGATTAAAATATCGGTTAAATATTACAATATAAAATAAAATATTTAAAACGTATTCTAGTAGGTAAAAAAAAAAAATACTTTTGGAGTTTTAATGAAAATCTTTTTAACAAATGAAATAATTTATCATTGTTTTCATGTCAGTATAACTACAAAGCGTATCCAGTCTACTATAATACGAGTATTAAGTGTTTTAAAAAATTAGATTAAAAAATGGCATAAATATTCATTATACAATTATAGTATTATAATTAATAAATAAATAATTCTATAAAAAAGAACGATTAAAAAATGTAATAATGGATGGTATAAGTACGGTATGGTAACTATAATCGTATGTGTAATACGATATTAATTTTATTGAAGATTGTATTGAGGGTTGTAGGTATATATAAAATTTTCCACCATTTAACCGAAGGAATTATATAATATTGGAAATGAAATTATTTATTTAAATTTGTTTTAAAAAAAATTAAATCAAAAGTTCATTTTATATAAATAAAATAGTACATATATAAAAGTACCTACTTATTATTTAGATTATTTGATTATAAATAACCAATAAGTGATATGTATACATTTTTGTTAATGTTGCAGATGACCTGATATAATTTAACAATGTCAGAAACTCACCTCTTGTGCTCTAAAGGGAAACAGTGACATTTATAAGCGTGGGGGGGGTGATAGGTGGATAATCCCCTCCTTTGGATTTTATTATTTTACATTCAGTAAATCGTTGGCATAACATCACCGACACTGTATCTGCAAATTGTCGAATTTTATGATTTATTACCAAAATATTTAGAATTTCCTAGAGCATATATTTCGTTTTAACCATATTTACCATACGTTTATTTTAATAAAATAATTAATACACAGCAATCGGTAGATGTACTCGTAAAATAGGTAATATTAGGATTGATCGATAGACGCTATTAACAGCATGGATATTATACTTTTGGTTTTCATAGATATCTGTAGGTATTGAAAAAACCCGAGCGCTGCAGATATTTACACTGTGCTGCGTGTATACTTTATATACTATAATTACTTTTACCATTGAACTGGCCAGTGGCTATTTATTTAAAATTATTCATACTAAAAAAATAAGTTGTATTAATATTTATAACACATATAGGTTACTATTTATTTGTTAATTAAAAATGGCTTTATAAACGATGTATATTATATTATAAGAGAAATATTAATGGGTGACTAAAAATATTGTAATATTAGTAGTTCAATTGCCATGGGAGATCCTGGCGCAATATTCATGGTCAACTTAAGTAGGTTAATTTTAAACCGAATTCCGGTCGACAAATGTTTACATAATTATCGTTCGTAACATGCTAAAACACAAAAATAAGTCCCGAAAAAATATTGAAAATTGAAATTTTGAGAGTCATAGCACAGAACGTATATTCCTAAATATACTTAACTCATATACTTATTATAAATCGTCATAACTTAAAAAAAATTCTACTGAATTATTTTGACTGTAGTCTTGAAATTACGCGTTTCAACATATTATTTTATTGGATAATATAAATTATACGAGTTAATTTATTATTAATAATAACCGGAAATAGATTCTACACTATTTGATATCGAAACTTGAATTGTTTTTATAAAATTTCAGATACATATTGTTTACGTGAACGTAACGTAACGTAATGTATTGTGTAGGAAGAAGTTTGCGAGCGAATCGATTGGGATTTTTTTCAATTATTTGAGCCAGTCAAATTGTCCTCTGTCTTTTCAAAACTAAAATAAAGTCTCTATTTTCATTCCTCCCTCCCTCTTTGAACATCATGTATAACCACTATTGAATGGAAAGGGTAAGGTTAGGCTATAATTGAGAATTAAATATATGTTTTTTAATGTATACCTAAGTATTTATAAAAACTTATTTCTTTAAATCATTACCAGTTACTATTTACATCCAAAACCATAATAATACAAGTACATCAAGTAAGATTTTCCTTCTAATAATGACCAGATCAATCTCTTTAGTTACTAACATTTTTTCATTAATAATTCATCACGCATACAGTAAAGAAGTTTTATTTTTTTAAATAATTTATTATGTTATACATTTTTATTTCATTTTATTTTTAGACTTGACGGTTTGAATCTATTGTTCACTAACATTAACTTATAGGTTATTAAGGAATTAAACAAAAGTAATTAATATATTTATGAAGAAAATAATATATAAAAATAGAGTATGTGCCGACAGTATTCAAACATATTATAGGAGCCTAACAACTAGTTTCGAATCCAAGTCTTCCCCAGGTTACAAATGAATAATAAAAACAAAAAAATGAATAAAAAATAATATAATAATTAATACAAATAATAAATAGAATATACAAATTATAAGAAAAAACAATTTTTTAAACAATTACTAGTAACATATATTTATAAATTAAAATAGATGTTATAAAAAATATATATTGTTGTCTAATAAATGAGTGATTCTTGTAATTATTATAATTATAATTATTTGACTGATTGGAGATCCCTGTTCTAATAGGTACTAAATTATTGTACATATTTGTTTTTGGTTATTTGATATTATTAAATATTTTTCTATATTAAAATATATATTATGATTACATTCTAACGTGTGATTAGTAAATTTAGATATAGGATAAGATTTTTTAATTTTATTTCTAAAATATGTTCTTTGTATTGAATTTTAAAACTTCTACTAGTTTTTACAATATAAAATTTATTGTAACAACATATAAGCCTATAAACGCTATAACTATCATAATTAATAGAAAATTTATTTTAAGTTTATGAATTTAATATTTATGGTTTTAATTGAACTATTATTAGTATTAAAGGCAATATATCTACTTTAAGATTAACCTAAACATAAATATTGCCTTAATAATAAAGAAATTAATGAAATTAATCATTCTTTTAACATTACAATTAAACAAATATATTTCGTGTATTATAAAAATGTATATTCCCAAAATAATGGTTTCGTCATGGGTGGTATTTTAAGTGCATTACGGTCTGAATTAGACATACAAATTTATGAATTAATTTAAATTTTAAACCTCAAAGTAAATAAAAAAAAATATAAAAGTTCATTTCAGATACGTAAGGATAATTTATTTTACCTTAAAGTAAAAAAATAGACAGGCATAAGTTATGGTTAAAAACTTTAATAAAATGAATATAAATATCCGATTAGGGTACAGATGCTCTCGGTACATTTGCGGTCACGACTTTCTTGGTGTTTCTTGCTATATATTTGTATACCTGCTTATCGGATTACTTGTGGTTATAATAATATATTATAAACTACCTCAAAAAATTAAGAAAATGGTGTACAATTAAACGTCGATCGGTTACTTAAAATGATCGTGAAGATTATAGTTGATACCTACTTGCCACTAAATATTTCGTAAAATTAAAATTAAAATCATAAAAGAAAGTCATTCACAACTATTTAAAACTTAAAAAAAAAAATCCATATTATTTTTAATAATCAACATTCTTTCACACTTTTCCGGGCTTAGGACTGGAATTATAAAATATAGTGACATGTTTAAGAGTTACATTGTGGTTGATTTTTTTATATTAATATATAGTTTTGGCATATATAGTTATGTAGGTATATTGCAAATAGATAGGTAAATAATATTTCTACCATGATAAGTCATTAGGTATACAATAATATATTTTGTCGTTAAATTTATTATATATTTAATTTAATTTATTTTATTTATTTCAATTTCTGAATATGCCGGAATTTTGAATCAGCGTGATATTTTTAGATTTTTATGTTTTACAAAATATTTAATTTACAATAATTTTTATGTTTTACTACTAAATATTATTATGACCTCAAGTGATCTGATCAGAAGTTTAAAAAAATCATGTGACCACAAGTTTCATCAAAAGGTCATGACTGCAATTGTGCCAACCGCATCGATGCGGATACCGAATATTCAATTTTTTCTTGAAACGCAAATAGATAATAAAATTACCTTCTTAGCTCATATAATAAATAACCCTAGCAATACATTTAATTTCAATAATATAGAAAACCAATTCAAACTGATAGGAAAATTTCAAATGATTTAAACAATCCATTTTCATAACATTTTTCTTATATTAGTTCTATATTACATAGACTCTAACGTATTTCCATTAAAAAATCTAATTATGAAAATAAATTTAATATAATTACTGACATAGGAATTAAAAACAATTTTGGTATAAATACGATCAAGAAAATTCCAAAAGTAATACAATAAAATTACATAATCTTATTAATATAATATAACCTAATCATAATTCAATTAGTTTTTGTTATATGAAATAATATAATATTTTATCATGTAAATATGTTAATATTATAAATAACAATAATAATAATTTAAAAATTACCGTTAAAATAAATACTTATAATTCAATTAAAATCATAAATAAAAAGTACAAAAATGTTTAATTAATTTTCTATCATTATAATAATATTAAAGCATTTATATAAAAATGTATACGTTTATACCTTTAAATAAATGAATGATCGGTCATATTATATATATAAATTTAATCAATAAATTAGAAGATTTAGGTTTTACTAAAAATGTAATTAAAGTTTTTTAGGTAGAACTGCTTAAAAAACGCGAGTGTCTGGCGTTGTCTCAATTATGTCAAATCCTTGTATGAAATCTGTGCAATAGAAATGTTGATTTAGTCCATTTTGTTGAAATAATTAGGTTCAACAAAAAAAAAAAAAAAAAACCAACACAATATTAGTACAAAATACATATCTTTTGTTAACAATGTACCTAAATAAATATATTTAATAATTATAAAAATTTAGTTGCTGGGAATCTAATTAATATACCGATAAGTAATTTATCTTAAATAATTTATATTGGATTAAATATATAATTATAAATAAATATTCAATTATTCTATAGGTGTTATTATTATTTTTGTGTTAATAGAATACATAGAAATCACTTTTAAAGTGACTCCTAATGAACAGAACTTTTTTAAGAATATTTCTACGTTAGTAGTTTGTGGTATTTAAGCATAGTATTTATTATACAATTATAAATTAAATAAATTTTTTATAAAGACATGTAATTTGAGTAAAGTAAATTTCAAGATGAAGTATGATAATAGTTCATATACAATCATTATCTGATTATGTTTATTTATTTATTATTGAATGTTAATAAAAAGCCTGCTATGTATAGAATAGATCCATATATTTCAAAATAAAAAGCATGTTTAAGCCATTTATAGTGTTAATTTCCATCCCGTGCTTTTGGAATAATTACCGCTATAATTAATTAAATTATACAATACAATTACTGGTTCATTAAGTGTGTACATGAATGTTTTAATATATAATGCTTATAAATTTAATTTTATTTTATGTATTCTCTTGTTAGCAATAAATTTTAATTTCAAATGGTTTGAAATGTAGACCTATGCTATCAATCTTATGATCATAAATTAGCATGTACTGTCTAGCTCGCCGAAGCAAGGCCAATTTAACAATAAATTATTTGACCGCGATAACTAGTGTTGTGTTAAGAATATAATTTAAAGGGTTACGATCTGTTTTAATAAATACAAAATACGTGTTCTGATTTGTGGTATCAAGCACCAAATAAAGAGTGTACTGACAATAATAGACAAATATTACAAAATGTATAGAAAATAGGTGGGCGCCAAAAATAATTATTGACAATGAAATAATTAACTATGATAACACTAATAGGAGACAATAAAATAAATAACAAATAATCATAGTAGATAACCGATGTTATAACTATCGCGCGGTCTGGCCTGGACTGCGAACAACTGGTTTGCTCTGACGACGGGCTTGATTGAAGCATGAGCTATTAATACATAGGTAGCAATCTCACGAAGTTTGAACCTGAAGCCCTAAAACTTGAAGCGCGTGTACGGTTTAGACAAAACGCCGTCAACACAAAACCATGTGTCTTCACGTGCCAACGAAAGAAGGGTTTGGCTGTACGGCAACGACGGCGAACTCGTCGGATGCGGAGAGTGTATTCCAACCACAAAAACCCCAACGCGTAGGTTGGACCCAACGGCACTGACATCAAACTCGTCAGACGCAAAAAAACTGTAATAATCGAATATTGTGAACACTGACACATATATTCGCGTACATGTATACGGCACTCGTAAAACCGGCGGGAATATAAACTTTGTATATCCAAGTTTGTCTACAAGAAAGGGCAAGCTGAATACAAAATACGCTAACGTATGTGCACCAGTAGCACAGTTGCCGGCGTGTGGAAAAGCGACGGCTACTGCTACGATGACGACCGCAAGGGGTACGTCGCATGCGAATAGATGAGATAGATGGACGCTGGGATGGCGGGAACAACGAAAATCTTCGGCACCCACTACGATATCGAACGGACCGGTTGTATACCGTTCATTGGGCGCGAAAACGCTCTGGGTTCGAACGTGTACATTGTAGATTATGTTGCTTATTGACAACTACATTATAATAGACAACTAGTAATAAAATAATTAATAGCAATACACAAATCCTATGAATAATAAAGATATCTCCTAATCCAATATAATGCCTATTATTAATTTTATATATTTAATTAATAATAGATATAAACAGAATTACAAAAAATCGTTTGACAAATGACGCGGACACACATACATTATAGTGTTTTAATGAAGCTGAGTGTTACCTATCCCTAAAAATTTTTTTGAATGAACTACCAAAATCATTAATAAATACCACTTCTGGATATCAAAAAAGAAAAAAAAATCTGTTCAGTGGCTCAGGGTGCCTCAGGCTAAACACCTTTTTATATATAACAAAAGTTGGTAAATCGATTAAGATTTTTAATGATACAAGTAATTTATAAAAATAATATAAATAAAAAAAAACATATTTTAAAATAATACATTTTATGAACCTGAATTCAATTTATATTATATATTAATGTATTGTGTATTGAATATACAAATAACACTATCATTGAATATTTAATTGAATACCTATTTTACTATTATATATACAGGAGGTTGTTTACGTATGTACATTTTAAGAATATAATATTAATTATTTTTGAATATAATTTATGAAATAGATACTAACATAGAATTTTTCAAAAATTATTATTAACAGATGAGTTAGAAATAGATGGTTTTAGTACTATTTTAATTGATCGTAAGTACATTTTAAAAAATATTCATAAATTAATTATACAAATGTAAGTACACTTAGAAGTCAAATTTAGATTTAAAAGTGTAGGAGCATATTCTGTAGATGGTCAACTAAATTTCTAAGAAAAAATTATTGTCTAGATTTTTGATTTTACCCAGTAATATAGTTACTCAATGTTTCTATTAAGTTTTTTCAATGAGATTGTTAAATATTAGTATAGAAAATTTCACAAATTCTACTATTCAGATATATTTTTGTTTAAAATTTATATAATTAAGATTATAAATAAACTATAATATTACTGATGGCTTGTATTTGATTTTGATATTTCGATTTCGTGTAATATTGGTGTTTTGAGAAATAATCATACATGACACTAAAATTAAGGCAGTTATACGAAGGAATGATCATTTTATTGGCTCATGCAACACTGGCCAGTTCAGTATTTGCGTTGAAACTGTTGATGTTTTCGTGTAGATCTATATATTATTAATTATGTTAATAAAGTTTGAACTTCTAACTTTTAAATTTTAGAAAAATTATTAGTAACTTTAATTTGACATAACTTCATAATTTTAAATAACATAACATAACAGGTTAAAAAAATTTTTAACTCATCCAGCCCTAAAAAAAAATATATTACTAAAACTAAACTCCTTAAAACACGTGAGTGGTGGCAATGTCTCGATTATGACAAAGCCTTTTATGACATATGTACAATAGAATTGTATAATTTGGTCCATTTTATTGAAATAATTAGGTTCAACAAAATAAAACAACATGGTATTAATACATGATACATTATTTTTACAATATATATTAAAAGTATAAATATTTTGTTGCTGATAATCTAGCTGATGTAAATATACGTAGGTAATTTTTCATGAATATTTTGTTTTATAATAAATATACAATTATAAATAAATATAATTATTTCTAATACACCATTTTCTAATGTTAGAATATAAAGGTTTTATATTAAACACAATATGATATTAGTATAATAAACATCCGGTATCTGTTATATTATATAATTATATTATTTAATCTATTTTACGACGCAGGCATGTGTCGCGTTAATCGTCTGATAAAGACTTAATTTATAGTTATATAAATATGTTGTAATTATGTATATTATATCATAATATACATAATAATAACCCTCTTTCCTCGTATGGTCAGGGGGAATTTCTATAAAGGAATATTCTTTGAAAATTTCAGTTTTCTACAACAATTAGCTTAAGCTGGGCTTGCTAGTTCATAAGATTACCCTAATATTAAGATAAATTAATATAAACATAATAATGATAATATAGGTAAGTATAAGTATGTAAAATTGCAACACACTCCTCCATAAGTTAGTGAGAATTTCTGTAAAGATGTATTTATTGAAAATTTCACTTTTATAACAACCATTAATTTATGCTGGAATGACTAGCATAATATTACATTAGTATAAATTACAAAAATAATCAAATTTCAACGTGTTGAGTTATAAATTACATTTTTTTTACGTTAATTAATACTTGTAGTTGTCGATATATTTTTTTTAATCGTTTGTATCACCTGAATTACATATTATTTTTTTAGAATAAAATAGTTCTATATAAACTACTTTTTTATTGTTCAACATAAAATTGTTTTACGTGTAGAACTATTTTATCTAGGATGAAAGTGTTAAAAAGGTTTTAATTTTTTTCCTCGATTAATTAAATATCAATTTAAAAAAATGGTCAGTAAGGGGTGCATGCCGGGTAGATTAATGATGACAGATATATTGAATTTTAAATTTATCATAAATCATTTCTTTCTAAAAAAAAAGATTCTGATTGAAGCTTCGGTGGATATACTTGACAATTACTGTAATTTATACTGATAATATATAATAATAATATATAATATAATGAACAAAAAAAGTATTTTGAAAAATCTTTTCGAGGTCCCCGAGCTTGAAAACCACATTCGCTGCCATTAGACCACTTACGAATATTGAGATATTTAGAAAAATGAAGCTACCAAAGGAACATATTTAAATCGCAAAATTTCAATTTGATATACCTTTAAAACTAATCCCAAAATTCTGACTTTATTATGAATTAATAATAATATTATATAATGTCTCAAAATTGAAAATTGCTAAAAGTAGCCAAAAATTTGGGTAAAAATTTTCAACATTTTTTTTGCCTTTACGTATGTACTTACATACGTTTTTGGTAAACATTTAAAATTTATAGATCTATAATTTCCCCTAAATTAGAAAACATTTTATACTAAAATAATACTTCTTCTTCTTTTGATATACGACCTTTATGATCTTTTGCCACTTTCCTCTATTCATTGCCAATTCCAGACAATTCTTCCCGAGCGTACAGATTTCCACATCACTCCTTACCTGATCTATTTCCCTTTGGTACACTATTTTAGATCAATTGTATCATTACTCTTTATTTTCCATAAGTGTCTATTAAAAATATTTTACGTATCGATTTTCAAAAATGTTTGTATGTAGCTAAAATAGCGTACTTTTAATACTGTATAAAATTCTCAGGTCTTAAGAACTAAAATTAAGACTATTATGAATTAAATGACTCAAAAATAAAAATTAATATAAATAGATTAATATTGGGAAAACAATTTTCAAAATTTTTTACCCTCATAATGTGTTAATATACGTATTTGGTAAAAGTTTCAAATTTATAGATCAATTATTTCCCCAAAATTGGAACACATATCATACCGAAATGTCGAAAATATTAAATGGGTATTCAAAAAATATTTAAAGTGTCTATTCAAAATATTGTATGTATCGATTTTTAAAAAAAAATTTATGTAGCTAGAATAGCGTACTTATAATACTGTATTTAATTGTCAGGTCTTATAATCTAAAATGGAGACTATTATGAATTAAAAGTCTCAAACTTTCATATTAAAGTAAATAACCTAAAAATATGTAAACATTTTCGAAAATTATGTATAAAATATGTTTGTGGTAATAATTTCATGCCACTAGCATCAATGTTATCGGGATTATGAAGAATTTTACCAAAATCGTATTTACCGATATATATGCTAATTTTTTGTAGTTTTTTTTCGTGTTTAACAAAAAAATTTAAAAAAAAATCGAAATATGACTTCTCTAAAGTGAAAACCAGATGATCTAACGCAAGCAGGAAATAGTGAAAACATCATCGTAAAACTAATACTTTCCTTGTTTCGTTCAGAATCTAAAATATGAAGCAGCTAAATTAAAGGCAAATATAATTTACATCTTCAATTAAATTTGTGGCGTGTTTGGAGCAATTATTGCTGAGATATCTACAACTTTAGTAGTTGAAAAACAAATGTGAAAAAAACAAAGGTATTAATAAAGAAAGGACTTCCAAAGGTGTATATAAATGAAATTGAAGAAACGTATGAAATTGTGGGTACAAGAGTGAGAAGTCTGTGTGGGGAAACTTATGTTTTTAGGGTCAGAGTGGAAGTGCACCAGGGTTCTGCTTTGATTCCATATTTATATTTGCTAGTAATGGATAAAATAACAAAGGTTACACAGGGCGAGGTACCTTGGTGCATACTGTTTGTATATGATAAGGTGCCGATACGAGAGAGTTAAGATTGAAGTGAAGCTCTTGAATATAAAAGACTAAGGATTTGTAGGAATAAAACAAAATATATAGAGTATCATTTTAGTATTTTTTTGGTAAAAATAAGTCAATTTGAACAAAAATTTGGGAACAAAAAGCCTAAATTTATGAATAATATGATATAAGCTTAAAAAGTAAATAGTGAAAGAGTAAAAAGAGTATAGTGTATGTAGTATGAATATTACAAAATAACTAATTACGACTTTTTATGATAACTGATTTATTAATTTTTATAATTGCTAATTTAAAAGTTAAAATGTAATATTATTAATGTTGGTAATGTAATTATAAAAGAAATGTATATATTATAGAATCCAATTATTTACAACGCACCTGTACGGGTTTCTTGTAAAATAAGATATAGTGGACTGTATTTATGTAAAAAAGAAAAACACCAATAGTAATTAATAAATAATTGAGCTTTATTAATAATTACGCTTTTATAACTATAGGTACGTATTATAAAGCGGCAAGTGTCAGCGTGTAGGTACATAGATGTGTCTCGGTCAACTACGAATGGAGAACTGACTAATATATAATTGTATTTTTGTCAACAACCCCGATTGCCGCGTTTATCTGTTATTGATATAATATAGGCAATTAATTATATGATAATATATAATAATATATATAATATATAATAAATATTATATTGATATTCCCAAACATACACCCCCCTTGAAACACAGTATCAAAACATAGGTACCGACATAATTTAACTTTAATTATACAAAAGAAATAAAAAATAATTATTAATAATACAATAATACAACACACAATATAGAAAAATTAAATTTCATTCTACTCTATACCTATTAATAAAAAAAAATAAATATAAATATAAATCACTTTACGCTAGACACCGCCTATATATATAAAAAAAGAATATAATAAAATAATAATAAATCGTAGACATTCACTCATCACTATTTTGTTCTTGCCCAGGTAAGGGACACACCAACCTGACTGCTCTTTTCTTTATACCACTCCGAGTGTTAACCTCAATGACTCTCACAACACCGTCCTTCCCAGGACGACTCGTCCCATTCACCAATAGAGTGGTGGTACATTTAACTCCTTGATCAGCACGATTGTCCCCACATTAATCTCCATCTTAGTCTATTTGTGCCATTTTGCCTTGACCTGAGGTTGATTTAGGTACTCTATACTCCACCTTTTCCATATATTTTGTGTAAGTTTTTGGACCCTTTCCCATCGTGATAAATAATTTTCTGGTTGATGAGTTTGGTCAATTTGGGGTAAGGATACAAGTGAACTACCTATTAGGAAGTGTGCAGGGGTTAATATTGATAGATCATTTGAATCGTTTGATAAAGGTACTAGAGGCCGCGAATTAAGACATGCCTCTATTTGTACAAGCCCAGTATATAATTCGTCATAAGTTAATTTTGTGACTGCAATAGTCCTATTTAAATGTTATTTTACTGACTTCACAGCCGCCTCCCAAAGGCCTCCGATATGGGGTGACCTTGGGGGAATAAAATGCCATGTTATAGTATTTTCGCTAAAAAACGCCTGAACCTTTTTCTTATGCTCTTTTGACATCCATAAGTCCTTAAGTTCTGCCAGTTTCCGATTTGCTCCCACGAAGTTCGTTGCGTTGTCTGAATATATATTTTGACATATTCCGCGCTGAGAAATAAATCGTTTGAATGCTGCTATAAAACTATCCGTGCTTAAGTCGTAGACCAGTTCTATGTGGATCGCTTTTGTAGAAAAACAAATAAAAATACATATATATGCCTTGCTGATGGCCGCATTTTTTCTATGACTCGATTTTACGAGCATTGGTCCCGCATAATCTACACCGCACGTCTCAAAGCATCGACTAGGCTGTTCTACTTTATATTTTGGAAGATTACCCATGATTGGTTTTACAATTGTTGGTTTTAATTTAAATCATCGAATACAATTATGTACCACCCTTTTTGCCGTTTTTTTACCATTTACCGGCCAATATTGTAATCGAATTATTGCCAACATAGCCTGTGGGCCAGCATGCAACAATCTTTCATGTTCATGTCGAAAATATAATGAAGAAAAAGGTTCGATACATGGCAATATAATCGGATGTTTTTGTTCGTATGCAATATCGGACGCATTTAGTAGTCGGTCACCGACTCGTAATACACCACTCTTATCTACAAACGGGTTCAGTGTGGATAAATGACCTTTTATCGGTGCGCCCGATTTAGCGCCGCTATTTATAGTATTTTGATTACGAATTAAAATACGTAATTCTGTTGTGAATGCTTATTTTTGAATGATTTTAATTAATGTCATAGTTGCTAACTGAATTTCGGACGCGCACAATAATTCCTTTTTTAATATTTTCTTTTTTCTTTTGCATAATATATTATTGTAAAATCTTAATAATAAGCGTACTAATTTTTTCCATGAGGAAAATTGTTTGAATATACAAAACTCTTCCGTTTTTGGTACCGTTGTGGCTAAAAATGCCGATTCTTTTTTCTCCGTATATACGAGTATGTCTGTTGATATATTATTTTGTTCATCGTTTATGCACACTTTTTCCAATTTGTTTTGTGACACCCGAAGCCACTGGTGCCCATTCCACCATATGTTATTATTTTCGAGTTCACTCGGAGTACATCCACGTGATAATACGTCTGCCGGGTTATCACTAGATTTTACGTACTTCCATTCTTCTTTTTCGGTTATCTCGTATATTTCACTTATTCGATTTGCCACATACGTTTTCCACCGTGTGGATTCAGACGCGATCCAAGCTAATACTACTTGCGAATCTGTACACCAATATTGTTTTGTAATATGAACACGTAATGTAGGAATAATATTTTTTGATAGCTGTGCTAACAAAACTGCTGCACACAATTCCAAACGGGGAATTGAGATACTCTTAAGTGGCGCTACCCGTGATTTTGCGCATATTAAGCTTACGTGGACCTCACCATCCTCCGTTTCGTTGCGTAAATATAAACAAGCCCCATATGCGTAAGATGATGCATCAGAAAATGCATGAACTTCTATACGTGCGAAATTATCTGATCCCACCCAACGTGGTATTTTTATTTTGTTTATACTTTGTAATTCGTCCCAAAACTGTTGCCATTTTATGCAGATTTTTTCCGATAAGTCTTCGTCCCAGTTCACTTTTTCTAACCATATCGATTGCATGATTATTTTCGCTACGACAATGATTGGCCCCACAAGTCCCAATGGGTCAAATAGACTAGCAATACACGATAGTATATTTCTTTTTGTGTATGCTTTGATTTTTGATACTTTTATTTTATATGATAAATTATCACTATATGGCTCCCAATATAATCCAACAGTTTTAACAGCATCTACGCCTAAATCTAACGAAGTAAATTAATTTAAATCTGTATCGGGAATATTCTTAACTAATTCAGTGTTGTTTGCTGTCCATTTTTCCATATTTAATCCTCCAAGGTTTAATGTGAAAATTAACTTATTGCATACATATACAGCTTCCGCTATAGTAAAACCTCCTGTTAAGCAGTCATCCACGCAAAAATCATACTTGATTACATTTGATATCAAAGTCTCATTAACTTCTTCTGCTAAAGTTAATAAACATTTTATAGCTTGGAAACTAGCCGAAACAGTTCCATACGTAACTGTACATAAACGATAAATTTTTTCATTACTATTAGATCGCCACAATATTCTTTGATAGTTTCGATGCGACTCGTCAACCCAAATTTGGCGGTACATATTTGGAATGTCTCCCGAAAATGCATATTTATGCGTTCTGAAACGTGCGATAATTTTGATAAGATCTTCTTGAATAACCGGTCCTATCATTAGTACTTCATTGAGTGCTACGCACGTATCAGTTTTACTTGAGGCGTCAAACACTACGCGTAATTTTGTGGTACGGCTATCTTCGTTTACCACATACGAATGTGGTAAATAAACACAATCGCAGACGTCACCATTTTCGTCGTCACCGGCTACCTCCTCCATATGACCGAGTTCATGGTACACATGCATAAAGTCTTTATATTGACTATAAAGGTTATTATCTTTGGTTAGCCACCGCTCTAATGCCAAAAATCTACGTAATGCTATTTGGTATGATTGACCCAAGTTTTTTACGTTTTCTTTTAGTGGTAATTTAACAATGAATTTTCCCTGTTCATTACGCCTTGTATTTTTTATGAAATGTTCCACGCATAGTTTTTCTTCACCTGTCCAATTTTCTCTTGTTCGATATTCTTCTATTTTCCAAAACATTTCTATTTGTTTTGATAAACATGCGTCATGCTCCACACACGTAAGCATACAACTTCTCAAATTAATTTTTTCTTTTGGTGCAGACCCTTCCGCTACTATCCAGCCTAATTTCGTTTCCTGTAAATATGGCCCAACTGAGTCCAACTTAAACATGTTAACACACATTATATCCCAATACGTATCCGCTCCAATTAATATATCTATTTTTGCGCATTTATAAAAATTCGGATCGGCTAATTTAATGTTATCAGGTATTGATAATTTTAACGTACTACATGTATTAGTTGGTAAATACCCTGTAATTTTCGATAATACTAATGCTTGCCTTGTTACAGAAAATGAATTTAAACGCGAACGCAGCACCAAAGTTAATTCTTATTCCGCATTGTGTTTGCTTCCCCCCCCACACCTGTTATGGGATAGTTTACCCTTTTTCGCGGTAAACATAATTTTTCATAGTTTCCTGAGTTATGAAATTGCTTTGGGAACCACTATCCAACAACGCCCAGCATGTATACCAAGTGTTATCGTTCCCCAATACTTTTATTACCGCTGTAGCAAGTAGAACTTGCCCGTTACTATTTGCTCGTTCTGTCTGCTTCGATGTAGAAGACATCCCGTTTACCGCTGTGCGCTCGGTATTGTCCTCCGCACCTCGACCATCCGTTGTCGTCTTGTTATCGCAATCGGCGGTTTGTGTGTTATCGTCTTTTTTATTATTGTCCCGATGCAACAATGAATTATGCAGTCTATTACATTTATTACATTTTCGGGCTTTGCACTGATCTACCGTATGATTTGTACGGAAACAATTTTTATATATTTTTAATTCACTAACTTTTTTAATTCGCCGTTCAACACTAAATTTTAGATATTCGGAACACTTATAAATAGGGTGTGGTACTCGACACATATAACACTTCATATTTATTGGTATCCCTCCTGACGTATAACTATGAAGTTTTCGTGAAAGAGTCTTATTTTTTTCATTTTTACTCACGGAGCTTTCTATTGTCTCCAAAATTTAACATCGGTCGTGTAAATAATGCATTATTGACGGGATAGTTGGCAATTCCTTTTTTGCATTTAACGTTTCCCATAGACGTAACGTATTCGCGTCGAGTTTAGACGTTATTACATGCAACAATAACGCACCTCATAAATCTGGATTTTGCCCTAATGCTTGCAGGGCTTGTATGTGCTGATTTAATGTATTTGTAAAATACCATAATTTTACTGCGGATTCTTCTTGTATGCATTGTAAATCATATATGCTTTTTGTATGTGATTGTATTAATAATAGCTTATTGTTGTATCTATCTGATATAATTTTCCACGCGATTGTATAATTAATTTCCGACATTTCTAAATTTTTTACAATTTTTAATGCCTCATCTGATAAGGACGTTTTTAAATAACGAAATTTTTGCACTTTAGTTAACTCATCGTTCTCATGCACTAAAGATACAAACATATCTTGAAATGCTGTCCAATCCTCAAAGGATCCATAGAACATCGGAATTTCTAATGGTTTTAATTTTACACAGCTCGATATGCCTGTTTTTTTGTTTATATTGCTTGAATTGCCCTCTCCGATTTCACCTAATTCTTTACTTATCTTCGATTCAGGCACTAACCTATCCTCGGCTATTGACATAAGTTCAAAATACATTTCTACGAACGTGTTCCTATACGCTAATTGTTCTTCACTTTTCTCTCTCGCCTCTATGTGACTTTGAACGTTGTCAAATTCGTCCCATAGTTTTTCAATTTTTTCTTTACATAATTTTTATTGCGTTTTATTTTTATTGCTTCCATCGTTTAGAAATGATTGAAATTTAGTTAATTGGCTCTTTATCTACCCCCTTCTAATGTTCAATTGCGCGAACTCGTTTGAATTGTATTTCCCCTTCCCCCGTCGTCATTTGTTGTACCTTGTTGATCCATCATTTCCCTGATATGTTGATATGTTATCTCTGGGCCTTTCTGCTTCTATGTTATATTTATACCTCGTGCTTGTACGATTACCTAATCATGTTACCGTGACCTATCTTAGAATAATTCCCTTAATGCGCATTACCTAGGTAATTTTTACTTACCCTTTTGTTACTGCTTCCTTTTCCTCGCAGGATGCAGTACTCTTTGATTCTGAGTTCTCCTGTATGCTGAATGCACTTCACTGGCGTTAAACACTATTTTAATTTTGCACTTTTACCTAATCCGGAACGCTAGGACCATAAAATATACGGTTTTCTTGTAAAATAAGATATAGTGGACTGTATTTATGTAAAAAAGTAAAACACCAATAGTAATTAATAAATAATTGAGGTTTATTAATAATTACGGTATTAAAACTATAGGTACGTATTATAATGCGGCAAGTGTCAGCGTGTAGGTACATAGATAATGTGTCTCGGTCGACTACGAATGGAGAACTGACTAATATATAATTGTATTTTTGTCGATAACCCCGATTGCCGCGTTTATCTGTTATTGATATAATATAGGCAATTAATTAATTATATTGATATTCACAAACAGCACCCTTTTCCAAAATAATAACAATAGTACCATAGTGTATTTTATTTATTGAGTATAGAAATATATTGCCAAGATGTTGACATAAATATTATCTGGTCGTGACCAATAATTATATTATATGATTTTTGATATCTTTACTCGAACTAAAATAAAGAGTGTTTATTTGACGTATATGCATACACAGCACCGTTGGGTAAAGATAATATTACCTTTATCTGTTACATAATGTAAGCTTTTTATACTACCTAAAAATATTATAATTACAATAAATGATCATCATAATATTTTGTTTGAAAAATTATTAAATAATAATAATATATAACCTATATTAATTTTTAGGAACATACAATTTTCAACGTTTACAACAACAAGAAGGTAATTTATTTATTATAAATTTCTCCTAAATATTTTATAATATTTTATATACGATATACAAAATTATTTCAGCTTCAAAACTAAAAATAAATCTAACTAATACTAATATTTTGATATTGTTGAAATCGGTAAAAGTTTTCCTGATAAAGACACACACCCTTATAGAATAAAATATACAGATTGATCTAACTGTAAATGCAGATACTCTCATGTTATATATATTAAGTACAGACTTCAATTAAAGTAATATTGAATACTTAAGTGTAAATAAAAATAGCTGGGCAATTCTCACATGGAAATTTAAATGCAAATAAATACACCTAACAATGGTTATTTTGGCTTTAAAACCGTCCTAAAATCTAAATTATTATCAGTAAGAACTTAGATGACGCTATGTGAGATTATGATTTTCGTAATATCCCCATTGCGCTAAGTAGTAGGGTTTTGTATGTTCTGGAACCTAGACTAGCCAAAAAAATATATACATATAATAAATATATAAAAAAATATCTACATATTTTGACCCGATATTTGGCTTCTTTTTCATTTTTCCCCATGTGCATATTTTTTTACAGGGAAAATTGTCGAATCCGAACGGTCTCGTATAGTCCAATTCCCCTGTAATTTTGTATACAGGTAAAATCGTCAAAACCAGACCGTCTCCTGTATTTAAAAACCCCTGTAATTTTGTATACAAGTAAAATTTTCAAACCAGACCGTCTCGTACATTATATTTTTCCCTGCATTTTTATCACACACACACACACACACACACATTTTATATTTTATATTTAAAAAATGTATGATTGATTATTATTATATTTTTTCCATATATTACATTGTTTCTGCTTAAATAATTTAAATTATATTTTACCTTATACAGTTTTAAATTTCAGAATATACTTATATACTGTATATGTCTGTATGTACCATTCTTACATATCAAATTTACAATGTACGTGTATGTCAATTCTTACAACGTGTCAAATTTACAATGTACGTGTGTATCAATTCTTACAACGTGTCAAATTTACAATGTACGTGTGTGTCAATTCTTACAACGTGTCAAATTTACTATGTACGTGTATGTCAATTCTTACAACGTGTCAAATTTACTATGTACGTGTATGTCAATTCTTACAACGTGTTAAATTTACAATGTACATGTGTGTCAATTTCAGTGTATAGGTAAGTATTTAAGAAAAACACAGAAT